>APFE031229698.1:30407-43081 GCA_000404065.3 Pinus taeda
TGATGATGACCCTCAAGGTACTATAGTACAATTCACATGGTGTGAAAATGGGACTTGGCATCGAACACCATGCAAAATCTTTCAGTCAAAGACCATTGATGTAAACCTGTCGCCGGAAGTGAGAAACTTGTCATTGAGGCATGCAAGCTTCAAAGTACTGAAAGGATTGTTCCTAGATCGACTTCTTGGATAATGAGCTATCATCGACAAGAAGTGACCCGTCGTAGGAGGGCCTTAATGAATCCCACATCTACGACACGAAACGGAGCAAATGATTTTGTGGAGGTGAAAACGATCTGATGATACAGGATTCAGGGTGGCGGTCATGAAAGAATGGAGCGTGAAGGTATTGCAGCGGGTGAGACACAAGCTGGGTTGGTGAATTCTCTGATCGACTTCTCTTGAACATATCAGCAACACTGAAATGGATTGGTAGAATTAACCCCAAAGATGGATGGTACGATGGACCAATGGTATATGACCGGTGAACGGAATAACCCAACCCAACTCAGACATGGAGTGAAAGTGTCATGTTCAAGAGCGACTCACTACCAATAAAGTTTCTTCAAGTTTTCTTCCCAATTTTCCCCAGTCATTGATGACCAGTACCTCTTTATTTTTATCAAGCTTGAGGAGTATAATATATGCTTGTTCTATAATTTTCCCTTCGGGAAAACCCGCCGCTATGTTTTAACGAGCCTAGCGATAGTGAAACTCGTTCTTGTCTCTATGGACAAGTTTGTCGCTATTGGTTTTAACGAGTTTAATGACAAAGACAACTCGGTCCTTTTTCAATTTTAGAGAGTATGAAAAGGGATGGAAAGGAAACTCCAGTAATCCTTTTTCGTCATATAATCACTTAAGTCTGAAAAAGTATAAAATAATACGAAAGGGATGAATTTTCGATAGTTTTAACGAGCCGAACAAGACAAGCGCTCGATCTTTTTATGTAATAATCCCTCAGGTCCAAAAAGATTAAAATCTAGATGAGGGATAGCACTCTCGGTAGCTTTAACGAGCTGGAGAGGCCAACTGATCGGCAATCTTTTCATATTTTACGAGTCAGGTGAAAAGAGCTTAAAAGAGACTCGTTTTTTGAGGAACGAGTGATATTTTCAGGTAGCTGCTGATTTCGAGTAAGGTTTGGAATTTTCCAATCATAGAAGTGTGACAAGGATGGCTAACAGAATCACTCTTCGCAGTTGTTCCTCAAAAGGGTAAATAATCAAATGGAGGCATATGATTAGCTAAACAGAGTGGAGGTGATGGTAAGAACACGACCAGGGCTCAAAAAGCTGATGATAATGCATTCGTAATGGTTATTTACCGGATATTGGTTCATTTTTTTAATGAGCTTAAACTTTGGGGGAACATTTGCTCATTGCTTAGGTTTAATTTTTAACGAGCTTATACTTCGCATAAAAACTGCTCATGATAATGGTCGTTGATATTCAACCCACTATTAACACTATGTTCTTTTGACGGTCGTACTACCTGTTCAATTGCTCCATCAAACAAACTGATTAGAAATGAAAATACATGCTTGGAAATTGAGTTAAAACACTAATACCCTATTTGAATTACGTGAAAAGTAACTTAATAGTAGTTTTTTAGCCCTCATTTTACCATTTCATTTGAGCTTGAGATTGTTGGAGCTTTGGAGGTGTTTTCCCCCTCGATTTTCACTAGCTGATTCTGAGAGATTCTTAGTGACGTCTAGACCAGGTAGGAGCTAAACCTGTGCCCTTTAGTTGCAATCCTTTCTTTTTGAATTCTGAGCATATTTCCCTGCTTTCTTGAGCCTTTGGGGTTTGAACAATTCGTTTTTCCCCCATTGCACCCTATGTACATCGAAAGGTGTGATGCATAATGGGCTGGCCACTAGCCAGTCAGTATGCATCGCTCCTAGTACACAGCTAGGGTGCGATGGGCACAAGGAGGGAACTTTGTGCATTTTTTTTCATAGAAATTTTACCTATTTTTTGCCAAATCAGGATCCTAACTCTTCTCTTATTTGTTTTCAGAGATTCATCAGAGAAAAATGGTTGTTACATGGCGAAAACGCGAGCATGAAGAAGAGGACATGGTTTCTTTACATGATCTGGGTACGATAACTACATTGCGGGACTGTGGTTTTCTCAAGTTCTTCCACATCTCTAGCATGAGGCAACAAATCAACTTGTTGCAATATTTCCTCGATGCATGGGATCCTACCAACCAGGTGTTCCAGAGTAGAGGAAAATCCATCGCCTTGATTGTTGTGGACATCTATTTTTTGACTGGTTTATCAAGGCGTGGTGCCCCTCTCTCACTATCAGGTTCCACTCATGGGGACGAATCCGTGAGGGATTATATTAGCCGATATTGTAGAGAAGGATCTTAGCTGAGTAGGGATGGCAAGATCAACATTCGAGATGTCACTGACCGGTCTTTGAGGACCATCTTGTTCACCTTTGCTACATTGGCTTGTAGTGCGGCTCTTCACTTGGCCAACAGGTCCTATATGCAGTATGCCTTAGAATCCCTTGAACCGAAGGTGTTCAACTGGTGTGATGCAGTACTTCCGGTGATAAAAGAATAGCTTACCAAGGTGAAAAATGGGCGATCTAAGAACTTTGGCTATGGTTCGATTTTGACTGCTTTTGCCTTGGAGAAGATCCCACTAATGCAGCCACAGTACATTTCACTTGGTTTTCCGCCACCGATTGAGCCACGAATGCAAAGATGGGTTGACCTTATGGCCCGACATGTTGGTCAGCCACAGGTTTCTTTCTCTGATACCTTGTTCGAGTGGTTCAACCTTAAGGAGATGGTTTATGCCGAGTGTCCATATGCTGGTATGGATTTCCGGGGAGACCTAGATTTGGTGCTGTCGGCTGGTGAGCAGGAGTGCTATAGGTAAAATTTCTGACCATATCCCTGTTTATTGCTTTTATAATGTTCCTATTCTTTCTTTTATCAATACTAATCAAGACTCATGTGCTCATGCAGATATCGAACCGGTGCGACCAGCAGTGCACCTGAGAGCACCAGCTGTCGTCCCAGCAGGAGAGGCTGTAGGGAGGGTTGTCCTTCGTGACCTGGATGTGGCCGAGACTCTTGCAGCATTGCAGGATCAGATCGAAGGCCTCACTCTCGATATACCGGATGTGAGGACTTACGAGCTGCCTCTGAGATTACAGCGACATACTACCGGCGTGCCATGTCGATGGACTAGGCTTTTACGCATGATTGCACAGGCGGTGACTTGTTATCACCAACATCATTAGACTAGGGTGCCCCCTAGAATTTTGAGTTTTTGGGTCATTTGACCGATTTTGTCTTGGACATAGAACACTATGTGTAAACCATAAATAGTTATATATATATTTTTGATTTTCAGAGCTTCATTTCGATTAAGTTACATGATCCTGATGCAAATATTGATGAAATGTTTTTTCTTTTATAAATGTCGCAAATGTCTATCTAACACATAATTTGCCAATGAATCTGTTAATGTGTTTAAGTTTCTGGAAATATGTTGATATTTGATAGAATCAAACATTCTTTCCAAAATCTTAACCCTTAGGAACATGTAATAGATAGTTGGATTCCATACAGAATAGACATTGGTGAGGTGTAGAATGACGAGCTGTGAGTCTACCCTGACAACAAGTCGGCGTATGCCATGTGCGATGACATCAGAGAGGAGCTCTATCAATGCGCTGTATTCAGCGATGTTGTTCGTTGAGCAGCCAATACATACCCCTCTGAAACTCACTAACTCGCCGCTTGGATCAAAGATGGCCCAGACCACAGAAGATAAGTTCCGTGAACTACAGCTCGCTCCGTCGGCATATCCAACAAATGATTCCAATGGGTTCGACATCTGTAACAAATGCAAAAGTGGATTACCTAACCAAAACAATTACCCTTAGCGAAAACAAAAATGTAACAAAAGCATAGGGGTTAATACACTAAGTCAAGCATAGTAACGCTTAAGGTACAACCCGTTGCGGGGTTGCGCCAGTGGAATCCCATCATAATTCACTAACTCGTAGGCTCCTTTTGCTAATACACGCTTAACAATATAGGGGCCCATCCATAAAGACTTGAACTTACCTGCTCTTAACTTATCGGACTCCTGGTCGTAAAGTAAGACCAGATCACCTTCTGAGAAGACACGGGGTTTGACATTCTTGTCGAACTGTGC
Source organism: Pinus taeda (assembly GCA_000404065.3). Taxonomy (NCBI): domain Eukaryota; kingdom Viridiplantae; phylum Streptophyta; class Pinopsida; order Pinales; family Pinaceae; genus Pinus; species Pinus taeda. Next base: position 34,600 of record APFE031229698.1, read on the forward strand.
CTTGACTCATTTCTTATGGGCTTCGTTAGCCAAGGTGACATCATGATGAGTTTCATCCAGTTGGATTAGATCTAAGAAACGAGCCTCCTCTTCTGAAGTTTTGGGGAGAAGTTCGACTGCGAGTTTGAGGGATTAGATTTCGCACTAAACTGGTAATATCGCTTCAGGGCCATACACTAGTTGAAAGGGTGTAAACCCGGTCGCATTCCTTACTGATGTCCGGTATGCCCACAAGGCTGAGTACAGGATCAGGTGCCAACTCCACATATGGACTCCAATCATCCTTTGCAGCATGCACTTCAGGACCTTGTTGATTGCCTCAACTTATCCATTAGCTTGCGGATAATACGGAGTAGAGCTATCGTGGGACAGTCCTAATTTGGCAGCTAACTCAACCATCATGTGATTGTGAAAATTTGATCCATGATCTGTGACTATAGCTTGTGGAACACCGAATCTGGAGACTACATGATTGAAAAAGAAAAGAGCAGCCGTTTCGCCGCTGTTGTTTAATGTAGTCATCGCCTCGGCCCATTTGGTAAAATAGTCTACTGCAACTATGATATACCCATGCCCCCCGGCCGAGGTGGGGTTACATGTCATGAAATCTATGCCCATTTGGAAAATGGCCCAACAGTGACTACTGGCTGCAGTGGCACGGGTGGTATTCTAGTTTTGCGATCGAAGATTTGACAGGCATGGCAACTTCTGACTGCAGTTATGCAATCCTTGAACATTGTTAGCCAGAAGTATCCTGCTCGTAAAATCTTTTGAGCCGTAGCATAACCAGATTGATGCCCTCCACACGCGCCTGAATGACAATCATTCAGGACTTTTTCGGCCTACTCATGGGTGAGGCACCTCCGTAGGACTGTATCGCTACCACGACAGTAAAGCGTATCATCGACGATCATGCAGTCTTTTGCTTGGTATCGAGTACGTCACTACTCTAATCGAGAGGTATTAGACCTATATGTTTGGGTCTGGAGATAGATAATTATATCTCCATACCACGGATCGCTTGAAGATATCAGAAACAAAGATTCATCCACAATTGTTGAATTGGATGTTGAATCGTTGGATGACGATGGGAGATCGCATAGCAACTCTGTGAAAACCAGAGCTTTCTTTGATTTGGATTTTACGAATTTGAGATCAAACTCTTGCAAAATTGTTATCCATTTGGAATATTTTCCCCCTAGTAATTGTCGCGATAAGATATAAGTCATGGGGTTGCAATCTGACAAAATGGTAGTTTTTCGAAAGAGGATGTAGTGTCGAAGTCTTTGTATCGCTTAAATAGCTATGAGAGCTAGCTTTTCAACATAGGAGTACTTACTTTCTGTATCATTTAAGTTTCAACTTAAATAATAGATAGGATGTTCAATTCCATTGTCTTATTGAACTAAAACCATTGCTATGGTCGTATCTGCTGTAGCCAAATACAGGTTATAGTCTTTTTGATAATCAGGAACATACATTAATGATGCTTTTATTATGGATTCCTTTAAACCATCAAAGGAAGCTTGCGCGACCTGATCCCAGATGAAGGGTACTTCTTTTTCCAACATACGAGTATAACCTTTAGCAAGTTCGGCATAATTTGGAATGAACCTCCTCAGAAAGTTTACTTTCCCTTGGATTTTTAGAATCTGAAGCAAATTTGAAGGTGGAGGCAAATCAATGATTGCCTAAACCTTACATGGGTCGAGAAGAATCCCGTCCTTCGAGACTACAAAGCCAAGTAAACGACTAGAACTGACACAAAACACACATTTTTGTGGATTGAGGCATATCTTGTAGTGTCGGTAACGTAGAAATATTCCTCTCAAATGCTGTGGATGATCGGTCCACTTTCGCGAGTGAGTCGGAAGATCATCGAGATATGATTGAACGATGTTCTTGATATCATGGAAGGCATAATTCATTGCCCTCTGAAATTTTGCCCCTGCGTTCTTTAAACCAAAGGGTAGCTTGCGGTATGCGAATGTGCCCCACGGACAAATAAATGCAGTCTTTGATTGGTCCTCTGGGCAGATGTTTATTTGATTATACCCGGAGAATCCATCCATAAATGAAAAGATTTCACATCCGGCACATTCATCAATTATCTGGTCAATGAAGGGTGTAGGGTAGTTGTCTTTTGGACAAGCTTTATTTACATCCCTATAATCAACGCACACTCTAATCATTCCTGCTTTTTCATTACAGGAACAATATTCGATACCCAATCGGTTGGAGGAACGAGGTAAATGAAACTAGCATGGAGAAGTTTTTCGACTTCCGCCTTGATGGCAGCGGCTTTCTTGGGGTGCACCTGCCGAAGCCGTTGTCATACTGGTTTGACATCTGGATACATCTTAATTTCATGTTCAACGATACTCGATTCGATGCTTGGCATTTCTTCATATGACCATGCAAAGACATCTCTAAACTCGCGAAAGAGAGCATAATATATTTCCAGTTCTGAAGGAGAACAAGATTTGCCGACATGAATATTCTCTACAACATTTGGTTTGGTCGATATATTGATGGCGAAAGTCTCTTCAATATTGGACAAGTTTCACTCGGAATCCATTGTATTTACAGTATTTGATAGGAAATCAAATACTGAAGGATGATCAAGGTCACTAGAATAATCTCCTTTATAATCTGGAAGATGGAAACGATGGTGGTAATATTCCCATGGTGCCCCATCAATCATTATTGACTGAACAATTCCTTCATCTGTAGAATGTACATGCGACCAAGTATCTGAAGGGGTACCATATTCCTTAGACCTATCCATCCAAATGCTTGAGGAGCGTTGTTTTGGGTTCGCCTCCCATGCCGAAAACATTGATTGCTACAATATTTCTATTGGGCTTGGAGGAAAAACCTCGCGATGATCCATGATAACAACGTGATCGGATATCTTCTGAATGGAAGACACCATATTGCAGGTTCCCACCATTGCCACTTCCACCAGATCGTTTGGAGGTGGTAGGGAAAAAGTACCCATCAATGTCGGGTCTTTTAGTAGGCCTACTCCGATATTTTGAAGTGACTGAGAGCTCCCGTGGATCATCGGAATGCTTCCAATAACTTGTGAACTGTTGGGGAGAAATGTTTGTTGGTCGATGATTGTAATTCCTCCTTGGAAAGGAAATGCAATCTTTCTAAAGTATGTCGACACAATAGTGGCCATAGCATATATCCAGGGCCTTCCCAGTAGGATGTTGTGATCGAGGCTTCTGTCGATAACTTCAACATCAATTTCTACTCTCTTGCCCCCCAATTCGACTTGCAAGTTACTTAAAATCCTGAATGGAGTGTATGCTCATCCATCAAATGCTTTCAACGTCGTTGACGATCGCGACAGGGGTGGTGAGCCCAAAGTTTTCCAGCAACTCATCAACATAATACATGTAGATGCTCCCTCATCAATAATCATTCGATGAACAGTTTTGTTGAGGGTTTTCACTTGAATAAGGAAAGCAAGTTGAGCTGGTAACTGAGGGTCATATCCTTTAATGATTAAAGGCCACAGATTGGAATCCGTTGGGTCAATCCCACCTATTGTTGATAATGAGCCTGCTTTTGGGAAGGGCAATTTTGCAATACCTCAAGTGTCAACATAGCGACAGGATTGGGCCAGGTCCCTCTACATATTAAGAATTAGTGTTGCTCTGGCACGAGAATTAAATGTCGATTTGTGTACTACTCCTTTGGCGGCTTATCGTTAGCTCAGAATGATGGGTGCACAACCTTAGTCGAAGTTGTTACTACAGGTTGATCAGTAGCCTTGTTGTTCGCAGCTGTGGATTCCTGTAATCTTACTCCTTGTCAATTCAAAGCACATTTTGTTGTTTTGAAATGGACAACATAAGCACTTGGGATGGGGAAGCATTGTCACTAGCAACCAGATTGGTTCCTGGGTTTGGAAATGGATCAGTCAATATTGCTGAGGTTTTTGAACTCTTAAAAAGTTTTTTAACTTCAGCTTTATGTGGACAATCTCTCGTCCAATGATCCTCATCGCATATCTGACACCCTGAAGGGGGTTTCCTTTACCCAGAAGGGTTTGCAAAAGATTTTTCAGGAGACGACTCCTCTTGTTCTTCTGCTTCCCTTTCTTTTTCTTCTTGCCCCCTAGTTGCTTTGGTTCTTTGCCTTTGTCAGTCAGCATTTACTTTCGAGGCAAGAAGTTCTTCATTTACATTTTGACTAGAAACCGTACGAGCTTTCTTCGATGTAGCCTTTACGGTTTTTGTGCTAGTCATACCTATCACACCATCGCCGGTATGAGAGTCCTTTTTTGATTTAGGAGGAGGAGGAATGGAAAATTCTGGTCTAGGAGCATCAAGGATTTTGTCATAGAGCGTGCCAGACTGAGTATAGATCAAGTCTAGATATTGTGCACGAGCAATGACTTGCTCTTCAGTGATGACCCCTCCCTTTGCCACATCTTCTATGATAGAAGGTAACAATGACTTAATAAACCATTTAGCTAACAGCTGGTCAGGAACATATGTTTTTACCATTCTACAATGACGCCACCACTCATGAATATGATCAGATATGTGAGTGGTTGTTGTTTGTTTGAAATTGGTAAGAAGCTCTATTCATGTTCTGTACCTTATGGGTAACTGAAAATGGGTTAAAAAGGTTGTGGCAAGGGTGCTGAAGTTATCAAATGAAGCTCTAGGCAATTCAATGTACCATTTTACTGCCAGACTAGTTAACGTTCGCTGAAAAAGGTGAAGCCTAATCGAATCATCATTTAGAGTGTTGGATGAACACCACAGATGAAAGGTCATCACATGATTCGAGGGTCTTCACCTAGATTTCCATTAAATTTAGGAATATCTGACGGAATTTTATGAGGAATCGCTGGCCACCAAGGGGCATAAGCAATTGGATCATTTGTTAGCCGATTTAGATCTAGTAACTCTAAAGTTGCCACGAAGGGCAACTGTGGATTTAGGTTCGGCAAAGCATACCCAGGATAGGATGGTATCGCCTGAGCAGTGGGTCTTTGCATACCAGCATAATGCATTTGAAGTTGATAACTTTGGTAAGGTTGATGAGCATAACCATTATGAAATGATTGATGTTGACCGTTTTGAATATACGTGATCAGGGGCTCATGTCCCAAGTGTCGTAAAATGCTCAAAATTGAAAGTGCTCAAAATTGGCTCAAACTTGGACGACCGGATAGAGCTCATCCTCCCTATTTCGGCGCTACAAACGGTTCGAAAAACGGTCGTCGTATGTGAAAGTTACGTCAAAAAAAAAATCGCCCAATAACCCTTAAATTTTGAATTTTCAAAAAAAAAATTAAAAAGGAATATTCCACAGAATATTCCTTTGGGCGGGCCAATCAGAAGCCGCCACGTGGTAAGCCCGGAGGCTGCCACATGGCTCAGGTGACATTAGCACATATATGGGCGCATGGTAAAAAAATTTGGCCTCTACCAGTTTTGAACCCGCGACCTCCGTTGTAATAATCCTCTGCCTTACCATTGGGCCACAACAGCGGCCATTGAAAGCTCATGGGAACATTATGTAATTAAAGTTTAAAATGTATGGTGGGTGGGAATGAAAGGGGCCAACCCCTAAGGGCCAGCCCCGCCTCCATATGACCTCTGCCCAGGAACCAAGGGCCTTATCCCTAAACCCGCGGAGCTAAACAACGGTCAACATTAATTAACTGCAGTTAAGTTGGCGGGATTCTTGGCAGACCACCAAATTTGGGCGGTCTCGCCATAATTGGTGGGGCTAACTGGCCCCAACTACAGTTAGCTGGAGTTCTTTTAGGCTAAACTGGAGGGAATCATTAATGGGCCATAACTTTGGCTAGGAAAGGCGGTTTTGGACGATTTTTTTTTTTTTTTGGGTTTTTTGGACGTTCTGAAGCCATTGGCATGGGTCTTTCAGCCATCAGATGTCATTTTCATAGGTTTTGGAGCCATGGAAGTTCTAGGAGCCAACGGGGCCCAGTATTGTGAGAACTGTATCAGGTTGCAGGTATCCATTGGAGGTGAACCAGCAGTCAATCTTGAAGGATTCATGTGTTCTGAATCCGTTTTTACAGTCTATCCCACCTGTAGAGACTTCTATTCAGCTGTAAATTTATTTTGAGCATTTAATTAAGACGAGGACAGGCCCATTTGGGAGCCTTGGACCCAGCAGACGTAGCCTAGGAGGGGTGAACTGCTTCATCAACTTCTTTTGCATCTGTGGTTGATTTATTTTGTAGAACAAATTCGTTTTAATGTGTTAAACAGTAAAAGGAAATAATTCTCCTATGCTTGAATGGATCATGAACAGCTGAAAATTTCATTTGTTTCTTTACTGCAAGACATGGGCATCTTTTAAACATGTTTACTACTAAATTGAATACCTTGCAAACCTTTTTCAAGTAGTTTCAAATTCAGATCAATACGGCTGCCCATTACTTGCAAATATTTGTTGCTCAGATCCTTGGTAAGCTTGTTGGAATTGCGGTTGTTGATATTGCACCAGCCATGGTTGTGAAACCATTTGTTGTTGTCTAATACTGGCTATTTTACCAAGATGAGGGGTAATAGTACCCGTTTGAACCCGGGTCGCTCCGGTTAGGGAGCTACTAATCGGTGATTGTAGTTGTGTCGTGGAGACAGGAGGATGTTGTATTACGACCTGAGAGACTTGAGGTTGACATACAACAGGCAACTCTTGCACTTGCGACACTGTCACAATGACCGGTGTAGTCGGGATATTCGACGCAGGAAGGCTTTGTTGCATTGAGTATACAACTCTTGGTTGTTGAGGTAGTATTGGCACCCAACGGCTGGATGTAATTCCAACATGACCTGAATTCTGTTGGGAACTCCCATATGGTTGTTCTCCCGGAGGAAACAATGAAAGGGCATATTTCCCCCCATATGACGGCAATCCAGTGCTCAAAGGAATGATTGGCCTTTGGGGATCAGACTGCCTAAATTGATGCTATTGCAAAGGATCAATTTGTTGAGACTCAACATAAGGGATTCCAGATATTATTCTGGACGAAAAAATGGGAACAGACCATACTGTCAAAACAATCCCTAGATGGACTCCATCTAGCGGTTGAGAGCTAGTTGGGACAGATGGTACACCAGCGAACATTGTTGGACTAGTAGCAGGAAGTTGTGCTGCAGCCGCATCAAATGACACAATCCTAGATGTCGACGGTTGTTCAGACATATCTATCCTATCCAAAATATTTCTTAGCGATTCTATATGAACTTGCGATGAAGGGAGACTAACTTCTGTTGACAAAGGATATAGGGCGATCCCGGCTCCAAAATGTAATGGAGAACTGGATCGAGGATCTTCCACAATCTCTTCTATTGCAATAAATCCAGGCAGAAGAGGTAGACCGTCAGGTCTGTAAATATTTATGGTGCCGAAGAAGGTATGGACTCTGTAGCGACAGTTGTTGGAGGGGTAACACCTTCCGAATCAGTTATAGATGGAGCCAATTCAAGAATAGAAGTGTTTACCGTTACACTAGGATTAGTTCTAATGTCCTCTTGTGGCTGCGGAATTTCTTCTATGGAGGCAGGAGTACCAGAGATGTTTGGAGTAACCGGAGTCCCTGAGGATGTTGGAACACAAGTTCCAAGCAAACCAGGGGACTTTGATCCGGTTAAACGAGTTCGCTTTGTCCGAAATAGTTTCATCTCTGGAGTCAAAGACGGTTGACTCGTAAGTCTCTGCGAACGACGAGGTTTTGATTGACTTTCTTCCATGATTGCAGATTACTCGATCAACTCAAAATAGAGGGGAAAATGATTCTGAATTAAACGAATTTTAGACGTTTTGACACAACTTGCTTTTTCAATTTTTAAGAGTCGAGAAAAAGCTAAAGATGACTCTTGTCGCCTTCGATTTTTAATGAGCCTGAAGTGACAAGTGCTCAGATGGACGTTTTCTTTTAAGGAGTCTAAAAAATAATGAAAGAGACTGCTCTGGAAATCTAGACAGAGGGATTAGCAAACCAATCGCAAAACTGCAACATACTTTTTACGGTACGGCAGTCAATCTTCCCGAATGTTGTGTTTAGTGCATTGCGATCGATAGGGTGGAAGACATGGCTTCCTAAGGATAAAGGATATAACCTATTGTGGTCTCCCAATATATACTCAACGGTACGTGGGAGCACAAGTCCGTACTAGCACTTCTCATCTCAAAGAGGAGGAATGACCCAACCAACAATGAAAGCGATAGTTACCAGGCTTTACGACGCCAGAATACGTCTCTAGCCTAGACTTCTAAATGTTATGCTTTAGTTTCCAAAGCGTTTTTATGTTCATTGAATTTATTTTATGGTTGATCTTTCTTAAGAAGTTTTCCTTTCAGGTTCACCCCGTGATGTAGATATACAATTCCTAAAATGCAATCTAATATGATAAACAATCGTTTAATCTTCTTTTTGCAATGAAAATCCTAGCTACTAAGGAAAGAGAAATGAGAT
>APFE031229698.1:72555-94332 GCA_000404065.3 Pinus taeda
GTCCCTGTAATACTAGTGATTACCCCATTACTATTGTAGTTATACCCCTTATTAATATTGTTGTGCCCCTATTGTCCCCATATTGTTATTACTGTGCCCCATAATATCCCTCTATTGTTATTTTTGTGGCTTTATATTATTATTGTTAGGTCGGCTGGGTTATATTGTGACTCCTTAGACTCCTATATATAGAAAGGAGGTTTTGTCATTTGAATCATCCAAGAATTGCTCATTTGTGTAATGTAAAGGAGGTTTCCCCCTTGAAGAGGCTGAATTCTAAGGCGTTGATCTCTCTTTTCTATCTTTTTGTGAGCTGGTTTCATAAAGGATACTAAATAAATAATATGAGCCTACCAAACTTAATTGAGTTTCCAAGACTAGCAAAAGATCCAAAATAGTTGTTGCCCCACTAGGGGGGAAACCAACAAGAAGAGACAAATGAGCAACCTTATTGAGCTAAAAACTTTGAGACAACAAGAAGAAAAAAAATTAAACGAAGACTTTAAAAGAAACTCATCTATAACCCTAAGGGCTAGTTGGAATAGCAAGGATTGAAACGAAACTTAAGGAACTTGAGTATCATGATGACAATGAAGTATATTGGTCGATAGACTATTTGTCAATCTTGCATGGTGAAGGAATTGGAGAGTTAGGCAAAGAACACATCTCAAGCTTGGCTAGTAAGCCTTCCACAACAAGCATAAGATCTTTAAGTTCATTTAGCTTGTACAAGAGATTGACCTGGCACTGTCTCCTATCAACTAGAATTTTTCCTAGCAATAGCTTGACATGCCAATATAAATCAACAGTATGCAAATAATGATTTTAGCAACCTTGTGAATTGTCTATATCAGGAACCCAAGATGCAATGTCAACCATGAAGTTTGAATTGAGAATGACTTGCCTTTCATTAAGAATTTCTTCCTCCATGAGACGGATTTCCTCTTGAATGTTCGGGGGTGTGCAATGATGGAATTTGTGGGTTGAATACTTTGCTCGTAAACATCCCTAAAATCCCCAAGCGCCACAACGGATATTGTCATGCTGACAATGAGCTCTCTGACGTGTCATGGAGGCTCGAGGAAGCAATATGTCACATGGACTAAGACTGAGTTGGGAGGGGAATTGCATGAGACAACTTTGAAAGAGAGAGGCCATGATAATTTTCTAGTCAGGCTACACTAGCGTCGTACTCAATACCAGATCTCCTACATCGGAAAAGATGACAAAAAAGGGGGAGAAATCAACGATGTGGATGGGAGGAATCCCACCCAAGCAACCAGGTGATAGTCTGGGTGCATGGTGAGCAAGCACAAGAGCAAGAGGAGATGATGGAGGAGGAAGCAAATCTCAAGGCACTAGTTAGGGACAAAGAACATATTGCAGTGCTCACTATTTCCACAGAGACATATACAACAAGCTTGCCAAGAAGCTTGAACCCCCCTCCTTGAGAGGCGAGGTTCCATAAATACACTTTGAGTGAATGACATGTGCAAAGAGTGATGGTGGGAGGGTGCATCACGTCCTAGCCCCATTGAATTCAGCGTAGGACACCCCACAAAGGTATTTTAACAAGAAAGAGATGTATAAGTATATATAAATATAATATACACAAATTCTGAATTATTATAATTAGAAATAACATTGAATGATTACATTTTCTTTAAATTCTTTGTAAATTTTATTTTGGTGAACATAATTGAGGCGAGATTCTACATCCCAATATGAGGGGGATGTGGGTGGATGTGTAAGTTTTTCCATCTATCTGTCCCCCTTTAAAATAAAATTAGAAATTAGAAATTATGTTCTAAATATATAAATAATGTTGGCTATAATAAAAAAAATGAATATAAGTAAAAAAAAATGTATGAGTAAGATATTTAAATCTTATACTTTTCAAATATATTTGAAAAGATATTTAAATAAACTATTTGAAAATCTATGTTAACTAATTTATGTGGATATTAACTTTATATATATCTATATATTGAAAAAAAAATTAGCTAAAATAAAAACATTTAAATAAAAAAATATTCAATATAAATTATCAATCAAATATTTAATAAGAATTAGTATTGACATATGCTTAAAAATATATTAATAATAAAAATTCATTTTAATTTGCCTGATAAAATGTGATGTAAAATTATATTATATATCATTTAAAAAAAATTATGTATATATCATGAAAAAATGTTTATTTGGTCTTACATTCAAAAATACAACTTAAATATCCATGAAATCATGAAATCTTGGATAGACACTAGTTAGGTGTTTTGTTCAGCATTGATGTGAAGACATCGGTTCAATTTGCATTAGGGTTGAAAGTCTCCTTATAATATCTTAGTTTCTTTATTTTTCTCTAACTCTTTATGACACCACAATTTATCCTTAGATTTTGAATCAATAATAATTTTAATATTATCCTTATTTTGCAAAATGACTTCATCCTTTATACGCCAATGGTCTTGCCAAGACTGGGCATCCTTATGAAATCTCCACTTCAGTTGAAGGCAGGGGTTTTGGCTAGAGCTAGAAGCAATTTTGGAAAACCTCTTTGTTTCCACGTTGTTTAACTTCTTCTTATACATAAGATACCTATTCATAGTTGTGCTTTCAATGGGGAAAAGGACTGCTTCAATCAAGAGGGTAGGATAGTGATTATTTCCCTTAACCTTGAGATTGTAGGTTACAAATAGCTTTTTGTTTGTTCTATATTCCCCCATGACCCTCTAGAGATACTACAACTCCATACCTCATATCCATAAAAAATAACAGGAGTTATGAGAGTCTCAAAGAGAATTTTTTTTTTTTAACTCCATATTGAAAGATTTGTTGACTTACAATTGTTTTCAAGCCCATAATAAGCTTTCCACTCTCCATTTATTATTTTTTCAATGCATTAATTTCAATTGAGCTTGTGATGTATATCAATTCTAATATAATTATATGAACTTCCTCCAACTTATTGTTGTCATATATGAAAAAATCATATGTGACCTTTTTGGATTTCATCGTGACTTTAGTTTTGTTACTATTATCAATCATACTCTTCCTAGAGTAAAATATTGGAGGATTCATAGTTGTTTATCAAGATCATAATGGCTCTCCATTGAAAGAACAACATTTTCAGCATAAAGGAGAAGAGTCACGACTATACTAGTGAGTGAAGCCCCAACACAACCTACATTTTATAAAAACTCTTCTAGCCTATCAATCTGTATGCCAAAAACAATAGGGGATTAGGGACACCCTTTCTTGACTCTAATATTGCATCTAATTTCTTCTAAGCAACCATCATTGATCTTAAATTTGGAAATAAAATTCTTTCACAACATTGTCACAATAACCCTCAGCTGAGGAGGAACCATTATCTCTCCCACCCTCTTCCACATTTTTCTCCCAAGATCAATGTCAAAATATTTTCTAGAGTTAATGAAACAATAGAAGAGATTAGTTTTATTATTGCACCATTTCTTTGCAATGATCCTAAGCATAACAAGGTGGTCAATAGCTTAATGATATCTTATAAACCTAGCTAGGCCTTTAGCTCTTTTACCATGGCTTCCGGGCCATATGCTAATCTTCTTTTCCAAAATAATTATGTACATCTTGGCTAAAATGTGGCTAATCATAATAGTTTTATAATTACAGGGAATTTTTTATCCTCACAATTTAATATAGGCACAATGAGGATTTATGTCCAATGCTAGGGGAGTCTTGCTTCATTGCCAAATTGAAGAGCTTTTGTATGTCAAGGATGAGGATAAGCCATCCCATTTTAGAAATTTCAACTTTGTAGACTTCAATATCCTTAGCTTTCCCATTAGCAAGTTGTTTAACACCAATTCTCTGTAGAAATTCTGCAAATTCTCTACAAATCTCGCTCTGAGACCATATATAAAATCTTAATGTAGATTAACCCGATAATGCAATATACCAAAGAAAAATACTATAACCTACTTCTACTCTCAATTTACTTTGCGGAAGCTTAAAGATCAAGTTGAATCAAAGCTGAACACATATAAGCATAAGAAGAAGAATCAATGCACATGAAACACATGAAAATACTTTGGGGAAAGCCTCAGCTAAAAACCCCACTATCTGTATTATCATACAAGGTGGAAATACATTATAATTATATAAAGCCTTAGCTCTCACAACTAGCCAGCTCTCATTACAATCCTCCTGGATGCTCACAAGAAATCAAAGCTTCTCACTAGACTTCTCCTCTGCCCTCCAAGCTCTTATTTCCTTGCGTTGTTTCTCCTGTGTGATCCTCCTGTTACCAAGTGGAAAACTCTCAACCAAGTGGAACATTGATCTCACACCCTGTCAAAACTGCACAATCCTCAAGGAATGTTACCTTGACTGCATGCATGAGTTTCCTTTATAAGAAAACACATGCAACTGATAGTACATTATCCTTGACATTTAGCTCAACTGGGTCTTTCTCAGAATAGACACGCACGAGTTTCTGATGAGGGAATCTTAGTTATCTAGAGTACACTGGTTGAGTGCATGCATGCATCAACTAACTGATAACTCACAATTAGTTCTTCAAACATTTTGGAACTAATTTAGCTAGAATTAGCTCAGTAAACTGAGTTAATTAATTACAACTCAAATACAACTCAATCTTATCTCCTTAATTAAGGGATAATCTCCTTAATTTAAGGGATAACTGTTGCATGAATTCAAAAAGACTTCTAACTTGAATTTCTCTAACTAATTAATCCATAATGAATTAATTAATTATTTCCAAGCAGCTGGTGAAACTAAATTCAATTTTAATTCACAATTTTAATTCAAGGACAAATTAAAATTGGAATTTCTGGATTCTATTTTTATCATTTCTTGTTGTTATTTTCAACACTCCTTCTCAACAAGAAAGGAATTCAACTCAATCCCAATCATGAACCTTTGTGTCATGCGGAAAGAGTTATTTTTGCGGACAAACCTAACCTCCCTAGGAGTCTAAGACTCTCTAGTGACAAACAAGACAAACAAGAGCAATCCTTCTCTAAACATACATTATTCTATGAGAGACCAAGTGTTTTCCGATCTTACCTTAGGTCCAACGCTTGTTGTAGCAGTCCAGCCTTGCTGATCCAGATGAGTTCCTCCTTCACTTTAAGACCTGCATACACTAACAAGGCAAACGATTACATAACACCTGAATATTTCATAAAACAAAGCATATTCATCACATAGACCAAGGAGTACATGAAATAATTCATTAACAACAAATCATTGAGAAGAATGGACTTATTTGTATTAAGGAAACAAAAAAGGAACCATTACACCCTGAGCCTTGGTGTTGTGCAAGCTCCTCCCAGGGTCCAACAAGAGATTTCCTCTACTTTGACAAGCTCACCCACTTCCAATATGGCAACAAGAAAGGATGGTAATCTCTCCTCACAAGTTACCAATGGAAGTCCTAATTCCAGCAGCATCTACCCTTTGGAATGTTCAGCTTTCAACCTCCCCTCCTCTGGCCCAAAGCATGTATTAATAGTGTTCTAGAGGAAGTTATTCAGTTCCAACATCAATGGGATACTCCCTCTTTTGGATGGGGTAGCTCCTCTCTTGATGGGATAAGTTCCTCTATCATAGGGATGCATGAACCATCTGAAGGCGCTCAATACACGTCAAACACTCTTCTAGAAGGCTCTAGAAGTGACCACAAGTAACTTTTTTAAGATGAAACTCGCGCCTTTTGACCTTTACAGGGGTACGCACCCATCCTTTAGCTTACAGAGCGTACAAGTACGCAGGTACAATGAGTTTGGGATGCGTACACGCAGGCAAGGTAGAGAGAACCTGCGTACCCAGAGATAAACATGTTTTTAAGTGACTTTCTCTTTTTTGAAGTTTGACATGAAGAGCAGAGGTATTAGGCTTGACAAGGAGGATAATATGACCATTGATGGAGCCATATTAACTGCAAATAGTCATGGTGACAAATTTCAGTGTAACATCTATATTTTCCATGTCATTGGTAATTTGTATGCTAGTGTATATACTCCCTTTTAACTTTTGCATTAAACGATGAAATGGGAGGGAGTTATGCCTTTGGGAGATGAATCCCTTATCAATGATGATGAAGTTTTATATTCAACTCAAGCTTACTACAAGCATTCAATATTAAGCCAATGAAAAATATCTTAGATTATGAATCAAGATATCCTTTCAGGTTTACTTCCATTTATGCCATTTTAGTTTGAAATTATAACTTAGTGAAGCTTAATGAAAAATTTCCACTGCATGGTATTTTCTCATTGAATACAATTAATAAATTAGATTTCCCATTTTAAAGGATTTCCAAGTTAACCCAATTATAGGTGGCTCATATCAAACTTACACCTACTAAGTATGGCTTGTTATCTATGATAGCTCCCCTTGTCTAAATATTAGGTTATGATGATTCCAAGTAGTTAAATTTATTTATGTAGGCTTTAGATATGTAACTTTATTATGGTATGACTAGCATACCTAGGTAGACCTCCAATATTCCCTTGGTTTTGTATTGCAATTGCAAATGATAATAACTAGAATAACCATGAGAAAATACTATACATGGGGATATCTTCAAATCTTTGTTGAAGAAAGGGTCATATCACAAAGATTCAAATGACTATAACTTCATGTAAGAAACAAGTGCAAAAAGAAGCACAAAAGGCTAGGAAGATCATCAAGTATTTAAATGAAAAGTCTATAGTGTAATTAAAGGCAATGCATATTGTCGACAGAGTTGCAGTAATCATGGAGATCAGTAAAATAATTGAGAAGAATCTTCTATGTATTCAAACTAAAAACAAACTAGAAATTGTAAAGAAGTTTGTGGATTCATTTTATTCTAAATATTATCAAAGATCAAGAGTTGGACTTCCAGTTTGTTGGAATTTGCAAGGTGATTTTCTTTCTTAGGAGACATATGAGCAAGAATTAATAGCAACTTAATGTAGAATAGACTCCACCCTTGAAAAGACAGCAGTAGTGAAAGGCAGAACAATGGCTAATTTTCTACAAAGGGGTTTTCAATTACTTTGGTTGATGAAGACATTATTTGATTCAACATATAATTATGCCAAATTGTTAGATTTGAAGGTTTCCTTTCAAAAGATGATCGAGTGTGCCATCCTTGATGAAACTCTTTGGAAAATATGTGATGTGAAGACTTGATCATGCCTACTACAGTTGAAGTCGTGGAACCATGTGCCAAGTCTCGGGGTCAAAGTTCCACCGGTCACACGAACATTCAGAAATAAAGACTTTATTTTGTAATATTGCATAAGTTCTTAACTAAAAGATAGTTAAGTAGTTAGACAATTTTGATAGTTAATCATAATTGTTTTTGATGTAATTTTCCTTAAAAAAGACAGAAGAACCACAGGGGGGGTTCTGAGATTTTGCCTCGGATACTTTTTTGCAAGTAAATTGTGTGTAATATTCGAGCCATTTTTGGAGATCAATAAAGTTTATGATAGTTGATTCTAGTATATTGATGAGTTACAATATGTGTGTTTTTCTTTTGTAAAATTTATATATGCTTTTCTCCTATTCGAAGCACGTGTGTAATAGTAGTGGGTTTTCTCTTAAAATAAGCAAATCTATCTATGTTCCTTTATGGTTCCAGAATATACCTTTGAATTTTACTTGTAAAAAATCTTAAACAACGCTCCACTGCTTTATCGCTTTGTTATCTGTTACATTCCATTCAAAGTCCCAACTAGGGTTTTATATATTGGATTCTTTATAGCCCAACATATTAAATCATCTTTCTATTATTTTCTTCTCACCACTATATAACTTTATAAAAGTTGTAAGCATTCATATTTGGACAATTTTGATAAAGATTTCTTATCTCCAAAAATACAGTTTCCATTACCCACTATAAAAGTTGACTCTGGGAAAAGAATTTAAAATATTTGTATTAACTTTGAAATAGATGTCCTAGGCATAGGTTCCCTTTCAACCATGAACTGTCTCTATGGTAACAACAAACTCTATTCTCTCATTTCCTAGGATGATATTTGAATCTTTGATTTCATCTCCATCGCTATATGAACCATGGGAATCCTCCATATATCTACTCCCTATATCGAGCTTGATCTACTATGTTTGTACCCCTAATTCTACAAAATGTGCATGCAACAATCATTGGTAGAAAGTATGCCTATTATAATTTTTTTCATTAATTAGGCTACAAGTCCCTTTTCATCTTGATTTATGAATAACACAAAGGTACTAATCTAGATTATGTGCCTTCATATTTAAAATCGTATGGCTCTTCTTTCCAATGAGTATACTCATACCACATTTTGAGTTCTAAGCTTTTCTTGTTTTGTTATGGCTAATCAAATTTTTTTAATAGTTATGCCTAATTTTTGTTGATGTGGCATCTTCGTCAATATGGCATGGAATGGCACAAATTTCCACCTGTCAACCCCTAACACAACCATGTCACCATCCTCTTTTTCTTTTCGTTCAATGCTCAAATTTTACTCTGCATCAATGATCATAACTTATTCTACATTTGTGATCACAATTCACTTTGGTTTTAATAGTCAAATTCATCCTTTATTGGCAACCAAAAGTGACTTTCACATCAATGATCAAAGCTACTTTCTCATTGACGACCAAAAATACCCTCTCACCAACAAAATAATTTTATTTTCGATTAATGACCTCTTCTAACTTTTCCATTGAAATCTCATTTAACTTTCCATCAATGAACTCATTGAACTTTTCCATTGTTGAACTAATTTACTTTACATTCATGAAATCATTTATTTTTTCTATCGATAAACTAATTTAACTTTCCATCAACAAACTCATTCAATTTTTCCATCAATGAACTAATTTTACTTTCCATCAACAAATTAATTTAACTTCCCATCGACAAACGAATTTAACATTTCCATTGATGAACTAATTCTAGTTTCCATCAACAAACTCATTTAACTTTCCATCAATGAGCCAATTTTACTTTTCATCAATGACGTCATTTAAATTTTCCATTGATGAACTAATTTTACTTTCAATCGGTCAACTAATTTGGCCTTCCACTAGTAAACTTACTTAAGTTTTCCATTGGAAAACTCAACCACTTTTCCATTGATGATCTCATTTTACTTTCCATAGGAAAACTCATTTAACTCTTCATCGTATGAACTCATTTAACTTAGAAAATTTTGGCTCATTGTGAGATGGATTTGTGCCATTGATTTTAAAAATAGGCATGATCTAAGCTATTGACGAATATATGTAATTTAAGAAAAAACACATAAGGCCGCTAGGAAACTCTAAACTTAGCTTCATATGGAAAAATTCATCCCATGCTCATCCATTTAA
The DNA here is from genome assembly GCA_000404065.3 of Pinus taeda. Lineage (NCBI taxonomy): Eukaryota > Viridiplantae > Streptophyta > Pinopsida > Pinales > Pinaceae > Pinus > Pinus taeda. The sequence continues at coordinate 81,913 of APFE031229698.1, forward strand.
CATCCCTGCACCAATCACATGTTAGATGTTATCTAATAATTGTGATTTTCCTCCATTTCACAGTTTGTCCCAAATTCAAAGTAGATTTAATCTTTGCTACAATGAATTTGTCAAATTTGTGTTGATCTCTAGCCCATATGGGTTCAACATGGAAACTTAGCTCGTACCATGTTGTAACATACCCAACACCCTCTATGTACTCCATTGAAGACACAAGATGCTTGGAATTCCCATTAATAAACCAAATCAATATACCTTAGTTAAGAGGTAAGGGTAAGTTTGTTTCATGTCGTCCATGCTTCTAATTGAATTCTAATTGAAGGTAAGTTTGAGACCTTAAGGTAAACCCCTTCCTTCGAATGCTCTAAGTTCAAGTCTGTGAGTCAGTGGTTCCCTAGGCGTCAACTTCTAATTCTCAATGAATGACCAAGGGGCATTCTTCGGTAACTTAGGTTCAAATACACGCGTGTTACCGACTTACGACAAGATGAACGAAACAACCCTTGAATGAAAGGTGATAGTATTCAAAATTGAATGTATGCAACATGACATAAAAGCTCAACCAACTTATATTTTCCAAGAAAAAGAAAATTAGAATTTTATTTATAAAAAAATAAAATTACATTCACATTTTCTTGAAGGCATTATTATCGCTTTCAAGCCCCAAAAATTTGAGATTATTGCTCCCAAAATAGTCATCCTTCATATACAAGGTTTTATATGTATTTTCATATGTTGGTAATAAGTTTCCTATAGTATTTTAAATTGTCTTGTACTTGGATGAAAATCAGATACAAAAATATGGAACCTATAGTTGCCTCTTTATTCTCTCATAATGTTGTACAAGAAAAGGAGAAAATTTGTACTGAAAACCAATATATTAGATGTCTCTATTTAGACCCAAGAGTCAAGAAAAAATTATGACAGTTGGCCTTCTTGAACTTTTGTGATTTTCCATAAGCCTCTATCCATTTTTAGTCCAACTTTTGAGATGGATTTTGTGCAATCATTTCTAGAACTATAAATGTGATCAAAAGAGATAGGAGGAAAAAATGTAATATTTTGCATGATTTTCTGATAAATGGGTAGAAGAGTTTAGTTTCTTACACTAGTTGTTCATTTCTTCCACTTTATAACCACATGTGAATCTCGATAAATATGTAAAGAATATATCCTTCGATGAATAACAAGTTACATAAGAAGTTTAAGAGTAATTAATTCTGCGAAATTGTTGTAGGTAGGACCTAAGTTTGCAGAGAAGGATAAATAGTGTGAGTTTTCCATGTGTATAATTCCATCAAAACCTCCCTTAGAAGGGGAGCTTTAAGCAACACCATCAAAAGAAGCCCCGAGGGAGTCCTTTCGAATTTCTATCTTGTTTGAAAGGAGAGGTGTAGGAGTAGATTGTTTTATAACCATAAAGTTGACAATATCGAGACTATTCATTGCAATCTTAATGTATGATGGACCCAAGTTTTATAAAATAGCATGACTTTTGTCATGCCATATTCCCTATGCCACAACCAAGGGAAGTGGTTTGTGTTCGATTTTGGGTTTTGTTGAGAGCTAAGCCTTTAAACATTCCTCTATGGAAGGCCCCTGTTATTTATATATGGGGCCCTCTTGACTTTAAGTTTCCTTCCAAACCATCCATGAGAAAGGACAACTTATGAAAATGTGATCAATTGATTTAGATGTTGTAATGCATAGAGGACATATGTTGGGACCATGTAATGATATTTTCTTAAAGTTATCCCACAAGAGGGGGCTTGTTTTGGATGAGGAGCCATATAAAAAGTTTAACATTAAGAGGGTAATTTAGTTTCATAATTTCTTCCCTCGCCATGGTGACTCAAGAGGTTCATTCCTTTGGGCTAAATAAAGATAAGTGAATTTTGGGGAGCAGTCTTTGTGAGGACTAGGAGCCTAGATTAGGATACCCTTATGCATAGATATGATGACCATAGATTTATTTAGAATTCTAGTGTAGTGTTTCCATTCCATTGCATTCTCTCCTTCTATATTTAGATCCTATAGGGAGAGTTAATCCTACAACGCTCCCATAAAATCTCCAACATAGATTTGATTTAAATTATGAAAACCTTCCTCATTCAACTTATTTACCAAAGGGTATGAAAGAAGGTGATCGTTGGCTTCTAATCCATGGATTTCCACCGAAAATAATTGTGCACCATTCCCCACCTTCCAACAAATACCTTGACCTATAAGAGGGAAGGCCTGGATAATTGTCTTTCATATGACTAATCCATTTCTTGACACTTTCACTAGGGATTTTATCAATTTTATTATGGAGGATGAACTGTTATATTTTTTATGCAATACTTGTGCCCAAAGCTTGGTTCCTTGTATGATTTTCCAAACTCCTTTTACAATCAAAGCTTTGGAGAACCTGTTGTCCCAGAGTGCAAAAAAGCAATGAAGTTTGAAGCCATTTCCCAAGCCATAGAATCTTTCAGAGTTTAATCAGTCCCTCTCCATTGCATAGTCCTCGTGATAAGCTTTCCAATGGTATGGAAGTCCAAAAATGGACTTATGGAACAGAATTTAAAGTACATTAAAGATACACTTTGAAAACCTAGAAAGAAAGGAGAAAATAAGTAAGGTTCAGGCTCATCACAATCACAAATCGAGGCTTACTAAAGCAGTGAAAATGAGAGACCCTGAATTTGCGATCAGTCGATCGATGATATCGTAAATCGCATAGCGGTGGGTCCAAGGCAGAGTAAATATCACATATCGGTGATTGGAGGGCCCCCTGGCACAGTAAATCCCACATATCGGTGGTGGGTAAATCCCACAATTCCACATCCCACATATTGGCCATGTTGCAGTCCCGCATCCTGCAGTATTGCGGTCTCATGATCCCGCACATCAGAACCCTACAATATCAGCAAATCGCCAATCAGTCGGGCCTCGGGCACAATCCAGTGGCTTATCCTGCGATACCATAGTCCCGCATCCCGCAATCCCGCAATCCCCATATCACAATCCCACAGTCCCGCGATACCGAAAAATCGGCGATCAGTAGGCCCAACGGGCCATTCTTAAGGAATTGCGAGGGAATTACGCCAATAGTGTTAAAGCACCGGGAGGGCCAAAAAATGTTTAACAAAGAAAATCAAAGGAAAACCAAGGATGAATGGGCCCTTTTCTCTCTCCTCCCAGGGGGGCATGTGGCAGAGCACCATTGGTCTGGATGAGTCCACATGGAAGTTGACATCAGCATGACGTGACAGTAGAGAGGACACGTCACACATTGATTTAGCTTTTTTAGGGGTCCTATGAGGGCATTTCCATGTTACACGTGTCACCACTCAGGAGGTGCCACATGGCACTTATGATGTCATCAATCCTGCAATCGGCAATCATTCAAAGTAAATTTTCCTCCTCCAAAGTCCTCTCCAGGCTTGTGATTGCGATATGCAGGGTATCCTCCTGGATGCAATATTTCATGTGTTTTATCTTATAAGGATTTCATGTCCGGACAAGTCAAACACCACTATGAAAGGAGGTAAAAGGTCCCCCTATCCTGTGTTGCGACTGCGATTCTTTGGTGGGCCTGATCCTGTAGATCGACGATCAGAAGCATCAAGGGGAATGTCACAGACAAAGCACTACAAATCGTCGATATGCCATATTCTTTATAACAAAGGAAAAAGCCCCCCAGAAGGCAATCCAAAGGCCCTAGTGCCTTAGGGCTAAGCCCCAGGTCACAACCCTCGGTCCCATTATGCAGAAACACAGAACGGGGCTAAGTCACAGCGGGCCAAAGATGATCGGGACCCGTTGTTTTATGATGTCTTTTAGAGTAAAGGTCCCGATGCAGCAATGCCCGATAACGTGGTACAAAGCTTTAAAGGTGGATGGGTCGGCAGCTGAAGTAGTTGATGAAATATGGTGTAGTAGTAAATCAATATGGGGGGACTCAGGAAGATTAATGGCCTAGCATGGAGCCCCGCTCAGTCATAAATACAAAGGACTTCCTGGGAAAACTCTGTTGTTACTCTGTAACAAGCAAACTCAGATGCCCACTCCCAACTCCAAAGAACAAGCAAACCAAATAGTTAAGACCAAAAGTGACGGGGTGACTAGATGGCACATCATGATAGAGAAGTGACCTAACCAGAGGTTTTCATAGGAATGGCAGAAGGACCTCTTCCTCCATCATCCTCCAGTTTTCCTTTTATTTCTGAAATTTATGTTTATTTCCAAGAAGGGATCAAATCCTGATTGTAATCATTTTGTACAGCAGAGCCTTACACGTCGAGATAACTAGTCTAGTAGACAACTGGATACTCCGACGAAGATATTTTATAACTGTAACCCAAGCTCCCCTTCTTCTTATAAATAGGGGGAAGAAGCACTTAGAAAAGGTTCTGAAATTCTGCACCTACGGGTCAGGATTTCTGTGATTGCACTTTGGTTCTACTTACCTGTGCATGAGGGACTTGAGTGATATCTTGGTTGAATGTAAATGGACTGGTATGTTGGACTCATATTGGATTAATGAAACTCCCTGGTGATTCCAAGCAGATCAATGTGCAGTATGTTTTCCCTTTTGTAATCTCATTTCATAATATGTTTTTCCTTCTTTGAAATAGTGTAATGAGATTGTCGATTTCTTCCTGATTCATGGATTTATCCTAGATGCTAAATAGAGAACAATACCTGTGTATATTACATATTTACTTGTGTTATTCAATAGCCTACAGTACCTGTAGTAATTACATATTTACTTGTGTTATTAGATTAACCTGTAGTACCTGTATGAGCACAGACTTACTCACATTGTTTGGTGATAGAGGTACCCATGTTATACTTGGTATGAAACCTCAATAAGTACTCTGTTGTTTCTATCTTTCCATCTCCTCTCTCTTTCATACTTCTACTAGAACATGGTTGCTGAGGATTATGTTTGTTTATAGCCCTGCGCATCTATTTTCCTCCTTCCTCTCTTCCTCTCCACCTCTACTACGACTTCAGTATTAAGTTGTCCCATTTTCGTGTGTCCACCACCAAAAGAAGACATTTCTCTTTGAGATTGCATTTGGATCCATGTGTTGGCTTGAGTCTACCTTAATGAAGGTCCATTGAACCAATCACCCTTTATTCCTTTTTAATTACGTGACGATCGGAATGCAACAGAAACCTCACTCATAATTGTCCATGCACTCCTCTATTTAAGATGTCCTAGGCATTGATCTACAATCAACCCAGAGGTTGTCTCTAGGAGGCTTTCTAGGTCCCCTGCAGCACTCGTGCTGCAGGTGCTAGAAAAATCCATAACATCTTTCTAGCGTTGTTGTCAGGGAACAAATTAGAATATTTTTCCCTTGGTACGACAAAGTTTTACATTCCCTTTGTTAGGTGAGAAAGGGAAGTGTGCGTTGAAGATCTCTCACCTTGGAAACTCCAATGTTTCATTTTATGGTAAACATCTTAGCGACTCCATTGTCCATATCTCTATTTGATCATCCTGGCTTTCAAGCAGCTCCATACTCACTCTGATGCTACAGCGGCAGAAATCTTCCCCTACTTTTGAAGCTGAAATCACTCATATAGGGAGGTTTTCGAGATGGCCCTTCCTACATTCCTGGTCAACCAATTTGCCCCACTGGATTTCTCTTCTATTGTTGGTTATCCCGATCATGTCCCTGCGCTTCATGAGTGGAATACCTATTTGCGTAGATTAATTTGGAATACAGATAGAAGGTCTGACCAACACCTCAAAGATTTTCATGAATGCATAGAAAAACAAGGTATTTTTCTTGAATATGTACAAATGAAGTTGTTCAAGTGGTCTTTAGATGAGGATGCTAGAGTTTGGTACAAAACCATACCTCGTGGCAACATATCTTCCTTAAAGAGTTTTCATATAACATTCTACCATTATTGTAAAAGACTATATCCACTTAATGCTCTATTCAAAGATTGTTGCACACATTTTAATGATTAAGACATTCTCGAGTTGGATGACCTTGCTGAAGATGCTTGCGGAGCTCCACTCCAAGAAGACATCTACTCGCATCAAGAAGCACCACCTAATGAGAAATAAAGAGAAGAAGGAGATATCATCGAGCTGCAAATAAACTCTCATAGATCTTATTATGTCAAGTCTGATGCTTCTCCTTCTTGTGATGTATATGACTCTGATGGAGAGTCAAGTGATGTGGAGCCACAATCCCAGTCATGGGAAGCTGCACAAGAAGAGGAGACCTACCAGAAGGTTAACAAAGAGGCTCTAGTTTACAATGCACATCCTTGACCTGGAGAACATGATCAAGAACCTCCTCTGATTTACGATTCATATGATTCATAGGAGGATGAGATGGCTACAGAGGTTCAAAAGGAGTTGTTTACCAGTAAGTGGAGAGAAAGCTCCCAACATCAAGTTTTTCAAGAAGAGCCCAAAGTTGAAAGACCACGAAGAGTCTATTACTACCTGTTGCAGAAGGATTCCTGCCAGGAATTCTCAGTAGATTCTCCAATCTACGACTCTTATAGTTCAGTCAATGAGGAATCTATTGTAGATGTCCAAGAGGGTTGGCCCTTTGGAAAATGGGTAGTAAAAGGTCAACAGCTAGATTTTCTTGAAAAATCGAGAGTTGAGGAGTTGAACAGTGTTTGTGGCTACCCTGACCAAGAAAATATTGGTCAGTGGACTGTCTATGAAAAAGAGGCAGCTGCAAATTTTTCTTGTTAGTTATATGTCCCTGTAGCTGATTACATAACCACATTTTTAGGTCAGCAACAGGAGTTATTTCTGGAGTATGCATCAAAGCTTCTTATTTGCAGATTTTTCATGGTGCATGCTTGTTTTGTTTCTAGATTTCAGTAGCATGAAGGCATTAGGTCCAACACCCAAATGATAGTCTGGCTTCATTAGAGGGTTGAACTCACTTAGGTGAATTAAGCCCTGTGCATAAGTAGGAATGTATATAAATAAGCTCACTAGCTGAGCATTTACTTTCTAGTTGTTAGAATCTTTATTTTTGCATTTTAGTTTGATGAGGAAAGTACCCCCAACAAATAAAGTCCCATGGATATTTTCTGGTCCTATTGATTCATTGTATTTCTGACTCCATGCCTAATGGTGAAGGATATTAGTCTGCAGGTTCTCATCACCTTGCCAGCAAGGCATTGTCCCTAGTTGAAGCCAATGTTGTCACTCACTACTTTATAAAGTTATCAGTTGCCCAAAGTGCAGAAAAGCAGTGAATTTTAAATCCATTTCCCAAGCCATAGAACCTCTCAGATTTTAATTAGTCCCTCTCCATTGCATATTAATCATGATAAGCTTTCCAATGGTATATGGAAGTCCAAAAATGGACTCGTGGATCAGAAGTTAAAGCAGATTAAAGACACCCTTTGAAAACCTATAAAGCAAGGAGAAAATAACTAAGGGTCAGGCTCATCACAATCGTAAATCGAGGCTTACTAAAGCAGTGAAAATGAGAGACCCCAAATTTTCAATCAACAGATATCACAAATCGCATATCGATGGGTCGGAGTCAGAGAAAATACCACATATCGATGATTGGAGGGCCCCCGGGCACAGTAAATCTCGTGTATCAATGGTGGGCAAATCCCGCAATCCCTCATCCCGCATATCATCCATGTCGCAATCTTGCATCCCGCAGTATCGTAGTCTTGTGATCCCGCACATCATCGATGGTGGGAAAATCCTGCAATCCCGCATCCCGCATATCGTCCATGTCGCAATCCTGCATCCTGCAATATCGTAGTCTCGCGATCCCGCACATCAAAACCCCGTAATATCAGCAAATCACCAATAGGTCGGACCACGAGCACAGTCCATCAGCTTATCCCACAATACCACAGTCCTGCGTCCCACAATCCTGTAGTCCTGCATATCGCAATCCCACAGTGTTGCATCATTAAAGTCTCTCAGTCCTGCAGTATTTGCAAATCGGTGATCGGCAAGCCCAATGGGCCATTCTTAAGGAATTGGGGGGGAATTATGCCGATAGTGTTAAAGCGTCAGGAGGGCTGAAAAATGATTAACAAAGAAAATCAAAGGAAAACCAAGGGAGGATGGGCCCTTTTCTCTCTCCTCTAAGGGGCCATGTGGAAGAGCACCATTGGTCTGGATGAATCCACATGGCAGCCAATGTTAGCATGACGTGGTAGTACAGAGGACACGTGGCACATTGATTTGGCATTTTTAGGGGTCCTATGGAGGCATTTCTGAGTGACACTTGTCACCCCTCAAGAGGTGCCACATGGCACTTATGATTTCATCAATCCCACAATCAATGATCGCTCAAAGCAAAATTTCCTCCTCTGAAGTCCTCTCCAGGCTTGCGATTGCAATATGCAGGGGATCCTCCCGAATGCGATATTTCATGTGTTTTATCTTATAAGGATTTCGCGTTTGGACAAGTCAGCTAACGCTATGAAAGGAGGTAAAAGGTCCCCCTCTCCTGTGTTGCGATTGCAATATATTTGGTGGGGCCAATCCCGCAAATCGACGATCGCAAGGGTCAAGGTGAATGTCGCAAACAAAGCACTACAAATCATTGGTATGTGATATTCTTTGTAACAAAGGAAAAAGCCTCCTGGAAGGTAGTCCAAAGGCCTTAGTGCCTTAGGGCTAAGCCCCAGGTCACAACCCTCGATCCTATTATGCAGAAACACAAAAGGGGGCTAAGTCAAAAAGGGCCAAAGGTGATCGGGACCCGTTGTTCTATGATGTCTTTGAGAGTAAAGTTCCCAATGCAGCGATGCCCTATAACATGGTACAGAGCTTTAAAGGAGGATGGTGCAGCAGCTAAAGCAGTGAATGAAATATGGTGCAGTAGTAAATCAATATGGGGGGACTCAGGAAGATTAATGGCTCAGCATGGAGCCTCGCTCAGTCATAAATACAAAGGACTGCCTGGGAAAAGTCTATTGTTGCTCTGTAACAAGCAAACTCAATTGCCCACTCCCAACTCCAAAGAACAAGCAAGCCAAATAGTTAAGACTGAAAGTGACGGGTGGACTAGCTAGCACATCATGATAGAGACGCGGCCTAACCAGAGGTTTTCATAGGAATGGCAGAAGGACCTCTTCCTCCATCATCCTCCGGTTTTCCTTTTATTTCTGCAATTTTTGTTTATTTCCAAGAGGGGATCAAATCCTGATTGTAATCATCTTGGGCAGCAGAGCCTTACACATCGAGACAACTAGTCTAGCAGACAGCTAGGTACTTCGGCGAAGATATTTTGTAACTGTAACCCAAGATCCCCCTCTTTTTATAAATAGGGGGAAGAAACACTTAGAAAAGGTTCTGGAATTCTGCACCTACGGGTCAAGATTTCTGCAATTCCACTTTGGTTCTACTTTCCTGTCCATGAGGGACTTCAGTGATATCTTGGCTGAATGTAAATGGACTAGTATGTTGGACTCATATTGGATTAATGAAACTCCTTAGTGATCCCAAGAAGATCAATGTGCAATATGTTTTCCCTTTTGTAATCTCATTTCATAATATATTTTTTCCTTCTCTGAAATATTGTAATGAGATTGTTGGTTTCTCCCTGATTCATGGATTTATCCTGGCTGCTAAATAGAGAATAGTACCTATGTATATTACAAATTTACTTGTGTTATTCAATTGCCTACAGTACCTATAGTAATTACATATTTACTTGTGTTATTAGATTAACCTGCAATACCTGTATGAGCACAGACTTACTCACACTGTTTGGTGATCGAGGTACCCATGTTATACTTGGTATGAAACCTTAATAAGTACTCCATCGTTTCTATCTTTCCACCTCCTCTCTCTTTCATACTTCAGTTGGAACATCATTGCTTATGATTATGTCCTGTTTACAGCCCTCTGCATCAAATTCCCTCCTTCCTTTCCTCCTCTTCCCTTTACTACAACCTCGATATAAAGTTGCTTGTTGTTGTGTGTCAGCCACCAGAATTAGACATTTCTCTTTGAGGTTGGCCCGATTCACCCCCTAAGTTTGGATTCATGTATCAGCTTGAGTTTATCTACATGACAGACTATTGAACCAAGCCCTCTTTATTCTCTTTTAATTATGTGACAATTGGAGAGCAACAGAAATCCCACTCATAATCTTCCATGCACTCCTCTATCTAAGATGTCCTAGGCACTAGTCTACAATCAACCCAGAGGTTGTCTCTTAGAGGCTTTCTAGGTTCCCTGAAGTATTCGTGTTGTAAGTGCTAAAAAAATCCACAAGAGAACCATTAAAGGTTTTTTTAGGCCCCAACTTTTGAGTATTTTGGGAGTGGCAATTGTATTCCAAGTGATGAGATCAAAATGACTTTTCTCTTTTCCAACCTATATAAAATAAAAGAGATTTGCTTGATTTTGTGTATAATTCCTAAGGGAATCCATGAAATATAAGCCCAATAAACTGGAATGGCTTAAATTACATATTTGCATAGTATCAGTCTTCTTGCTCGAGAGAGCCACTTGTTACACCAAACTTGATTCCTTTTCTTTTCAATTTTCACTAGAAGCCAATGCTAGTCAACTTTGTGGTAATTGTTTGGATTTAGGAAGAAACCAAAGTATTTTACTCCACTTTTAATACTTTTAGACTATGAAAATAAAATATCTTCAATTTGTGTTTTTCTTCCTCAAACAACCCTTGTTCACATAGAGTGGATTTGTTGTGATTAAGGACCATTCTTATAGCCAAAGATAAATTTGTCAAGATATCCTTTAGAGATTGGATGTAACCAAGATCGCCATCGAAAAAAATAAGAATATCATCCATAAAGGGTAATTGCGTAATGGATTAATGTTGGATGGTAGAGATACCCTTAAAATGGCTTTTGAGCTTTGCATTAGCAATGAGGTTGCTAAGCCCTTCATCCACAAGGAAGAAGAGAAGAGGTTAAAGAGGACAATCTTGGTGAAGTCCTCTCTCAAGATTGTAAAAATGAGATACAACCTTGTTTATTGATAAGCCAAGGAGGAGGAGCTTATACAACTAAGCACCCAAGTGACAAAATAATGACAAATCCCCAAATGAACCAAAAGAAGTCTGAGATATAGCCAGTTTACCCTGTCATAGGATTTTGATAGGTTCACTTTGTGAATCATTGCTCATTAAATCTTGGTGTAGATTGAGTGTAAGCCTTCTTGAGAAAGGCATATAGCTTTGTGGAATTGATATGCCTCCAGAAAAACAAATTGTTCCTAGGAGACATGCTTAGAGAGGATGGATTTTAATTGAAAGGAAATTATTTTCGAATTGATTTTGCGGATGGAGTTGTATAGGGAGATAATATTGAAGAGATCAAAAGAGGTTAGAATAATATTTTTTGAAATAAGAGCTATGGAAGTAGAGTTGGAAGAGGCTAGTATTTGACCTGAGGTTATGGAGTATTCAACAACCCTTAATAGATCCTCATCAATGAATTCATATCATTCAAAGTATAATTTGATGGGAAGGACATTAGGATCTAGGATTTTTCATTTTTGGAAGTTATGGATAACTCTTTCAAGTTCTCGTTTTGAAACCTCTTCCATAAGATTAGCATCTCCTTCTTGATTTATGAAACTAGGAAAATTAAAATAGTGTCAATGTTATCCCTATTCTCTTAGTGGAAAAATTATTTGAAGTATATCCATTCCAAGTTGTATATGTCATGGAAGGATGTAGCGTTATAGCCATCAACTTTAATTATTTCCAAGGTAGTGTTGATGGCTTTCCTGTGGTTTCTAATTATATGCAAATAGTTGGTATTATCGTCTCTTTTTGTAGCCAAAGGAATTTTCTCTTCATTCGCCACTCTTTTTGTTCATCAACTAATATTATTCTCCTTTGATATTCTAATACTTTTATGTGCTCTTCCGAATCATACGTAATGAATCTCAAGGCATATCTATCCAAATATTCTTTCAACAGGGATTCCATGTCCATCAAGGTCTTAGTGTCAATTTCCTCCCCCTTCTAGGTCCAAGAAATAATATATTCCTTTTGATAGCTTTATATTTTTTTGAAACTAAATATGGAGAGACTCCCTTGAATTTGGGTTGTAAGGTTACCATACTTTTGTGATATCATAGAGAAAGGAAAGATCCTCAAACTAGTGTGGATTTAGTTTGAAAGGGCTTGGGGACATTTGGAGGAGGTGTCTAGATCAAGGATGGTAGGATGATGATTTGTGTCACCCCCACATAATCTCATTACTCAAGATGAATATTTAGATCTTGGAAGTATTAAGGAAATGATCTTGTCTTTTTGCCATGGCAACCCCCTCAATCTATTATTGTTCCAAGTAGGTACTGTGTTATGAAACCAGCTCACAAACATATAGAAAAGATAGATCAAAGCCTTAGAATTCAGCCTCTTCGAGGGGGCAACCTCCTTTACATTACACAAATGAATGATTCTTTGATGATTC
>APFE031229701.1:0-29239 GCA_000404065.3 Pinus taeda
ATTCTCTTGGAGCACTTCAGTTCGAGCTACAGATGTGGCACATGCAACTGCCAGAAGGAAATACGTGGTTCCTATGGGTTAACTTGAGCTATTGCATGGAGGACTTCAATTAAGACTTCAATGATTGAGTTCTGCGGAGTTGAATCAAGAGTTGATGGAGTTGTGTTCAGTTTGACTTAGTTGAACTAGTTGTGGTTAGTATAATTGGCAAATAGACTAATGTTGAGTGATGTGAATTAGTTATTAATTAATTCACTAATTATTAACTCATAAAGCAACTGGAGAATACATCAGTTAACTCAGTGCATGGACAGTTCAGTGGAGATAGGTGTTAGAGGTGAGTGAAAGGGCAAGACAGCTGTCAGTTGTGACTATAGTTGTGCATGTGATTTGCACATGCATGGATTGAGTAATGCAAATGAGGATTGCATAGTGTTACACAAGGGAAACAAATGAATGGTTCAGCCATCCTCATCTATTCTTCATGCAGGATTGCGCAGTGGAGGCAAGCACGCAGCGGAGGTGATTTGAGCCAGTGATTGATTCAGATATGAGCTAGTTTGTCTGTAACAGGTGGAGATAGTACTGAGTACTTGCGAGGAGTATTGTACTGTGTTCTGTTACATGTTCTCAATCAATATAATATATAGATAGTTTGGGGTTTTTAGCGAGATGCTTTCCCCAGTGATATACTGTGTTGATATGTGTGATTTATGCTTCTATGTGCGCATGTGTATGTTTCTGAATACTGCTAAATTGATGATCAACGTAGAGGAGGTTATGTATTATGCATGATTCCGGAAATAGTGTATAATCAGGATAATCTCTGTGAATATGTGTCATATTATTCATGAATTTTCTACAGACCCACATGTGAAGAAGATTGAAGCAGAGATCATAAACAAGTAACTGCAGTTCGATGAGCCTAAATCCACGGTGCAGACCTTAGCTCTTGTGTAACAGTTTTCCCGTCTCCAAGAAGGAACACTTTTGCAAGGATAGATCGATGAGCTTCGGAGAAAGGCACAGATCATCTTCACGTGGACACAACCTTGGGAAGATGAGGCCCGCCAGCTTTCGTAGGAATTAGAGGGAAAATTGAAGAGCATGCAGCAAACATAGAGGACAATCAACCTCACAGCAAAAAGGCTGACAACAGAGAAGCTCATGGATGAAGTTTGACATGCTGTAAAGCAATGCACAACAATGCTCCATCCATTGACGACTAGATACAAAGGCCTAAAATCAAAGATCAAGGACATACCAGATGACTGACTCAAGGACGAGTCATATCTTTGTGTTGGGGGCCTGTTGGGTAGGGGTCAGAGCCCCTAGGTCTAGGTTTTGCCCGATTCATGTAAAGACACCGCATTTTGAGGAACAGAGTGTGATTAGCACAAGGTTATAAGAGTCAAAGGGGATTTAGGCCGGGTTAGAGCCCCTTCACCCATGGCTTGCAGACCATGGTATTGTAAGGGTAAAAGCATATATAAAGGGATGTTTTAGAAAGTCTAAAAGAGGAGAATGAATTGATGAAATATCGTTGAGTATGTTTTTGTGAAATCTTTCTATATTTGGGCGAAGGGGAAGGCTCCTGCTACTGTGTGCATAGAGACCTTGGTAAGTCTGCAGCTGTGTGCGCAAGCCCCTATAGGTGTGTGTGCAGGGTCAAAAATATTGTATATGGGAGGACTTGACTAAGAAAGAATATTTTTTAGACAAATTTATGTATTCTCTTAAGTTCGCATAGTTTCTGTATTGTAGCATGTTTATAGTTCATTTTTATATATTTTTTCTGCAATTACATCATGAAGGTTCAAATACTATTTTGTATGATGAATAATACATGTTATATTAGTTTTGCGCAGTTCACAAATTTGTTAAGTAGAAAAACAATTTACGACTGTGCAATAAGGTTAACAATTCGTGAAGGTCGGATTAAGCCCTAAACTGATAGAAAACTTGCAGCCACACTACATAGTCCCTCTGCATGGAGAATGATGGTTCTAGCATCCCCAATATCGCTTCGGGTGATATTGCGGTCCGCGCTATGCAGATAATTTCCGAAAGGGCCGGTGGTATAGGGTTGTTGGTTAGCGCAGCTAACTCTGAACCTAGGTCTAATCCCCTTAAGCCAACAATAAGGTACAGAGGCGGAGATCAGAGTAGAAGACAATATAATGACCAAAGTTAAAAATAATGTAATTGACATCAATAAAATTCATATAATTCTAATTATTATCAAGGAAATGCATCCACCACAAGATGTGGAGGAACAATTCCAACTCAATTTTGTTAATTTTTCATAGGGATACATTGTTCTTTTCTTAGATAATTGCATTTCTTCATTATTATATTAAGTTCACCCAATAACATTATAACATTATTCATATCTAGACCAATATTCATCAACATATGAAATTATTTAGAAAGAACAACATCAGCATCATCAATGCAGCAGAACATAAAGGAACAATAGAAGAAAATCATGCACACATAGAGACACCAGGATTGGTCGGAGACCAGGGAAAAACCCACTATGGGGAATACCCTTGTAAATTCTTCTTCTTCTTAGATCATCATCAAATGATTCAGTAAAAGAGAGTACACTAATCCATATATTCATCAAAGCAAAAAAAATAACTAGAACATCCATAGCATGACCTTAAACATACTTATACTCAAAGATCTTGATTCTGAGGGTTGTAATGCACTGTCACTGACTGTAGTTAACTATTGGATATTGTTGTCATTGTGTTGAACACTATTGAATACTATTGCATACTGATAAATCATCTTTAGGTCCCAAACGCATGCAGAGATATAGTGAGATAGCATCTAAGATAGACCTGGACAATCTCTACAAAATTGGATGACTACGTTTGGGATAGATCTGGATGCTCTAAGGTGAACTACGTGTGGACGTTCAGGGACCAACCATACTCAGATCTACCTCAAAACCTGGATGCTCTCTTCATACTTCTGTGTGAGCATCTATGGGAACACAGGCACTCCCTTGAGGCTATTGTACCAGCATCTATGGCAACCTGGACCCTACCTAGACCATTTTGTGCATGCGTCCCGGATCCAAACTAAATTGCGAAAACCCTAACCTACTAAACACTCCCTTAGACACTCCGTGCCACTGTCCAAGACTTCCCAGATGCTCTCTAGACCATATCCATTTTCTAGGGATGAAAATCCTTAGTTACGAGCCAGCGTCCGAGACCCAGAAACCTTAGATGTGTGCGAGCTTTGACCCTATAGTTTCAGACCCTTTGTGTGAGCTTTCCTCATTCAGACCTGTGTGAACCAAGACAATAAGAGAAGAGAAGATGGCTTGATCAATGTGTCCAAATGAGCTTTAGGTCTCTTCTATTTATAGGCTTTCATGAGGGTCCACTTGATATTGAGTCTGACCTGTCCAATTTTACATGTGTTTAGGGCCAACCCAATCCAATATACATGAATAAATAAATAAATTCAAAAACCAACTTCTTCTTATCCAAATAAAGTGATCTTTAGATCGATTTTGGTCCTCTCGAAAAGAGGAATCTATTTAAATTATTATATTCATCATATGAGTTGTCCAAAGTGGAATTTGACTGCAGTTGCAAAAATTAACACTCCCTCTCAAGTAGGGGGAATTCCACCTGCCAATATCTTTCCATCGATTAATATGCCATTCTGGTATCTTCAAGTGTCATCGTGTATCATCATTAATCATATCTGTCATGTAGTCATCATGTTATGACCATCTCAAGTGACTCGTCATTATAAATGTACATCTCGATCTATCCCTTTCTTATTCCTTGCTTATCTCTTGATTTTTCTTACTCGTATGTTGAACATTCTCAAATCTAGAAGAAGAAGAATTTGTTATCGGAGGGGAGCTTAAGCTACCACCCTCTATCCATCAGGCTACTTCCCGGAATCTCTGGCAATGGGCTACTACCCAGAATATCATCATCAATCATCATCAGAGAGCATATCATCAAGGAGCACATCACAACGTGTAACCACATCAGGGAGCAAATCTGGACCCGGAATCTCATGGGGGAGTTATAAATCTATGACCCCATATCGAGAAATCGAATATCCAAACACACAGGGGAGAACTTCTCGACCCTGGGATCACATCAGGGAGTTCAATGTCAACTTGGAACCACATAGGATTATCTCAACCCATCCTATTTCCTACTCGTCTTCCCATCAATGACCTTGAATATTCATGTGGTAGAAATCCTGTTTTGTAATCGACTTGGGTTGTATACCCCAAGTACTCTCTCAACTTGTTGGACAAACAAGGAGCGATATTCTTAACAAGCCCTACCTATGGGTATGATGCCAACTAGGGTATACTCTGCAAAGACCAATCAAGGGAGCAGCATTCTCCGACCCTATGAAGATAAGGTATCATCATCTCCAACCCTATGGGTAACATATAAAGGTCTTACCCTATTTTATAGAGTTCCCTCAACCCCAGGAGCCCTCTATCTCAATTCCTCACCCTGGGAGCTCAAACAGGGAAGAAGAGTTGGCTCAGTGTCCTCGATCAGCACTGCTCTCATCATACTCAAATATGGTATTTGCTTGGACTCTCAATAGCAGACTTTTCCTATTCATACAGGACATCAAATAAAATATCATGTAAGAACAATAATAATCATATAAATAACAAATGGATATCATAATGATCCTCCCTCTCAAGGAGGTGTCAACCACAAGCCTAAGCTTGTTTCAAACAATTGCACTATCTCAATGTATGGAAGTATCTCAATCCTAACTATATATATATGGGATTTTCTTCCAATCAGATTCCACTCTATGTCATTTCAACGTATCCATGTCATATTCAGATTCTAATCAGATGGATCTCTAAGGATATTGAAGAGGAATTCCATACAGGTTGCTTGATTTTAATGAATTTGGGAGTCCATATTGAAGATGGATCTCTAAGGAGCTTCTACATCTTGCCTCGCAGGTAACCGTGCTAGCAACATAGTACTCAATATCGGTTGAGTGTAAATCTATGGACCTGTTATCAATAATATCATGGCAGATATCATAATAAGCCAACACTCATATGTGCTCGTCAACAATAATCTCTATTAACAACAATACATCCATGTAGTCACATATCATAGGAGAAATATCTCAGCCTCAAAAATAAAACATCTCATGTAAACATTTCAAAGGATGTTCGGTGGCAACTCTATGTGAATGAAGCATCTCAATCATAGATTTATTCAAGTTCTATGCACATCAAGTATATATATATATTCAAAGATATTCAAAGATAGAACATCAATGCTTCAAAGATAGAACATAGAACATCAAAGATTCAATCAACTGTCGGATGCCATGTCAAGTTCAACAACATCTTGAACTTCAAATCGAAGTGTCCAAGGATTTGCATTTCCATTATTCAAAAATATTTTTCAACAACTTAGCAATATAGAATTTATTTCCCAAATTATAGAAATTGATTCGTCATGCTATGATACATAATTTAAAGCTTCAGAATCCATCTCCCTTTTCCTTAGTTCATCAGAGGCTCATTGCCTGTCAAGAGTAGACCATCAGTATGTAAAACCAAAATCAAAGCCATGCCTTGGAACTCATCATCCTAACTTCATCAGATAACTCACAAATATGGACATATCTGGATCGGGGACCTTGCTTCATGCAATTCTCTCTGCAAGCATAATGCCTTAGTAAGCCAACATAATTAATCTTACATAAACCAATGTTGTATCAACAAAGTCATCTCATAAAAGTTCAGAATTCAGATCAAAACTATTATCAAAGTCATCAATATCACAGGATCGATTCTTTCAACCAGGTGATAGATGGAGTATATATCATTTCTTGACTTCATCTATCATGACAACAAGTTGTCATCAACCATGAAATATCAATCCAAAACTTCATGAAGCCATTCTCATAATCATAATACAAGTTATTTTTGTCACTAGATGCAAATGCATACACCAAGGATAAGTCATGCAGGTTCCATCTTCATACTGAATCACAAACATCAGTACCTCAGCCATTGTGCTATGAACAAGGATTCCAATACAAAACCATTTTTCCGAATACCCACATAATTCATTGAAGGTCATTGTGCCCACATAGCATTGACATCAGGGAAAACCAACAATCGCAAAAAATCAAATCATTAGTCACTAGGTCAAATCCAAATTTGTTATCTTAGAGAGATCTATAGTCCAAAGCATAGCCCAATCATCAATTCAAAGTTCTAATTCATTTTCAAGCATCATGTCAAAGCTCCAAACACAACTCATCTATATCAGTCGCCAAATCATGCCAAACTCTTGTAGCACAAGCCTCAAACACAATGACATATATATATGTATGTCCCAGTCACCTGCAAACACAAGTTCACTCCTCATGTTCATATTATGGCAAACATTCAAGATTTTCCTACTTGCAGATCTTATAGTTATCTACAACAAATTCGTAGTACTAACATATTTCAGGTGAATATCCAATTTCATGCACAATACTTCATTTTTTGTGATCAGCAATCTAACCCAAAAACTTTAGAAATCAGTTTATAGTGGCAGAATATGTCAGAGACACCTTGATTCAGAGTTCATCCAGCCTCAAAAAAATTTGGATGATGATCAACTGTAGTCAAACCCTTGGACGCTCCCTTCAGGTTAGAATTGGAGCGTCTTTAGCTTCCTAGATGCTACCTAGGCCTTAGCATGCGTGCATCGAGGGACAAAATCTCTCAGTTCTGTGCCTATTTTAGAAGCTTGAAATCTGAGACTTTGTTGCAATTCAATAGTGTCATATGCACATAAATAATCCTTCAACAGTATAGAATGAAAATAGTGATGTGAGTAAGAATCTTGAGAAGAGATTCTCTGTCTCATTGGGATTCTACTTCATTCATCTTCATTCATGTCATCAACCTGTCTCTACTGGAGTCAGGAAATAGCAGATCTATTAGATATATATCTATCATGGTCATCAACATCAAGTTATCAATCTTTCATTAATTGATTAGACTTGAAATATTAGGGCAGCATATAGGTGTGACATCATGTCTCAAAGATTATGAACACAATAATACTTTCTATCAAGGTAATCCCACAAGTTAGGCCAATCAGATATGCCATAGTTCGCATCTCATCAAGATATGACCATAGTTAGTAAGAGCTCTAGAATATCAATCTCATAGTTATACCTCTAACATCAAGGTTACCATGCTTTTCATTATCAATAAGATCAAGTTAGGTCATTCAATAAAACTTTACCCAAGCAACAAGAGTGACCATCTCTCTTTCCATTAGCTTTCAGCATGCTTATCACAAGCATTGTCAATAGTATCATGTATAAGAATTAATGAGCTAACCTTCTATGTGAAATCCATCATGTCTTATGTATGACAAGTATCAAGAGTATCATCTACCAGAGTCAAGGTGTTAGCCTTCTTTATAGGATCAAGATATCTAACAGATAGATGTTAGCTGAACATCAAGTATATCAATCTATCAACATTAGATAGCCTCATAGACTTCAAGAAGACCAAAAAATTCAACATCGGGTGCATCATTTCACCATAGGAGACATAGATCCAAGTCTCTTTCATATTCATGTATGAGCCATTAAAGAGACATTCTCATCATACCCTAAGTCTTACCTAGCCATCAATGTTACTGCTAAAATATAACATACCATGCATATCTTGTGGTATTCAAATACCTGTGCACATTTTCATTAGACATAGGCAGCTTGAAGTACTTTGTCATATTCTCAAAGAGTGTCTCTTAACCTCTTTCAGCTCTAACCATCCTTCCTGCATTTCAAAATATCCTTAATAAGGATCCACTCATCACGTCTCATCAAGGAGGTTAGAAACATCTATATACTTAAATACATATGCAGGAAGTATAAACAATAAACATGATAATCAGATCCATAAGTCTAAACAAAAGTAAGAGGCAACATAAGTGAAGAAATACTTATCTTCAATGAGAAGTGATCCTCTCCCTCTAGAACCATTCATCACCATCCATTGTCTGCATAACATTGTTACCTTTAATCAACCAACCATGCCTACTAGATATTATCCCATTTGGGGCTTCATCAAATCTCCCTCAAGTGCTTGAGCCTCCTTTGACCATGCTATATCTCATGTATTTTCCATAAACCAGGGTTTCTCTCAAACCCTAATACTAATAATCAAGTTGCCTAGGGTTTTCTTCAAACCCTAAAATCTTTAGGTATCCACCATCCTCTTCTTGCTTCCATTAAAGGTGTCATCATCGGGGCGATCTCAAGTGATTTTCTTTAGCCCATCTTTGATACCATGTTAATTTTTCATAGGGCTACATTGTTCTTTGCTTAGATAATTGCATTTCTTCATTAGCATATTAAGTTCACCCCATAAAATTATAACATTATTCAGATCTACACCATTATTCATCAGTATATGAAATTACGTAGAAAGAAAAACATCATCATCATCAATGTAGCAGAACATAAAGGAACAATAGAAGAAAAACATGCACACACAGAGACACCAGGATTGGTCGGAGACCAAGGAAAAACCCACTATGGGGAAAACCCCTGTAAATTATTCTTCTTCTTCTTCCTAGATCATCATCAAATGATTCAGAAAAGGAGAGTACGTTGATCCATATCTTCATTAAAGCAACAAAAACAACTAGAACATCCATAACATGACCTTAAACGTACTTATACTCAAAGATCCTAATTTTGAGGACTGTAATGCATTGTCACCAACTATAGTTAACTGTTGGATATTGTTGTCACTGTGTTGAACACTATTGATTATTGTTGCATACTGATAACTCATCTTTAGGTCCTAGATGGATGCAGAGATATTGTGTGCAAGCTTCTAAGATAGATCTGGACGCTCTTTGTAGAATTGGATCACTGCGTCTACGACAGATATGGATGCTCCCAGGTGACTTGTGTACGGGCGTCCAGGGACCAACCATACTCAAATCTACCTAAAACCATGGATGCTCTCTTCAGGCTTCAGTGTGTGTCTATGGCATCTAGGACACCCCCTTGAGGCTATTGTGCCAACATTTATGGTGGCTCAAACACTCTCTAGACCATTATGTGCATGCGTCCTGGATCCAAACTAAACTGCGGAAACCCTAACCTCCCAGACGCTCCCTTAGACACTTAGTGCCAACGTCCGAGACTTCTCGGATGCTCTCTAGACCATATTGTGCCAGACGAAAAACTTTAGTTACAAGCCAGTGTCCGAGACCCAGAAATCCTAGATGTGTGCGAGCTTCAACCCTGTAGTATCGAACCCTTTCCGCGAGCTTTCCTCTGTCATACCTGTGCAAACCAAGACAATAATAGAAGATAAGATGGCTTGATCAATGTTTCCAAATGAGCTTGAGATCTCTTCTATTTATAAGATTTCATGAGAGTACACTTGATGTTGAGGCCAACCTATCCAATTTTACATATGCTAAGGGTCAACCCAATCCAATATACATGAATAAATAAATAAATTTAAAAACCAACTTATGCATATCCAAATAAGGTGATCTTTAGGTTGATTTTGGTCCTCTAGAAAAGAGGAATATATTTCAATTATTATCTTCATCATATGAGTTGTTCAAAGTGGAATTTGACCGCAGTTAAAAAAATTAACAAATTTTTTAGAAGAAGCAAAAAGGATCTCGTGGAAGAGGAAGAGACAGATTTAACAAAAATATGGAGGACAATATTACTATTGTAACAAATTTAATCATTTTGAGAGAGATTGTGGAGCTAAAATGCATGATTTAGAAAATAAATGTGTCAATGTTGTTGTTAAATAGACCAAAAATGACAAACTATTTATATCAAGTTTAATGACACACAATGAAGAAAATGAGATTGGGTACATTGATTCCATATGTTCAATATATATGACATCTTAGGAGGAATTGTTCACAAGAATAAATGACAACTATTCTAGTGCACTAATAGTTGTAAATGATAGAGCTTTATATTTTAAAGTGAAAGCTACAATAACAATCCTAGCATTGAATGGAAATAAGAGGTTTATTGATAATATATTGTTGCCACCAATATTAAAGAAAACATATTTCTATAGCACAGAGGATGTAGAAAAACTACAAGTTAATGTTTGGCAATAAAGAATGTTTAGTCATGTACAAGCTCAAAAAAAACACAAATGTGGCAAGAGGAGAAACCATTACAGAGAGTAATATCAAACTTGCATTTCCCTCAAAGAAATCACAATTTAAACATTATAGATGAAATTAGTAGTAAGCTTTGGCATTTGAGAATGAGACATGAGCCCACACCCAGATTCAGAGACCCCCGAAACTGCATAATGAATCAATGAGTAGCATAGAGGAGCAAGAGAAATGGTTTTCCAAAGGCATCAAGGGCCTCCAACAGAGCACCTTTTATGTGCATCAAGCCCTGGACTCAAATAATCTTCAAGATGCTCTAAATTATTCGACCCATATGTTTGCAGAAATCAAGACATCCAGGATTTCCCCTTACAAATATTGTGATCTATAACCTAATCTTCTATGTGACTTTTTAGAACCCACGTAACTTATCGAATTGGATTAGGCAAGTATAGCCCCATCCCTCTGGTCCTTTTGGGCCACGAGATTAGATCCATGCTTACACAAGCTCGGCGGCTCTTAGAACAATGCAAATCCATCAAAAAAACCTTTTGTCCTTACTGATCTGGGTTGGATGGAGGGTTGAAAGAGTTGGAATAGGAAGAGGACTTTCATATTTTTACCAAGACCTAAACAAGAATTCCTTCCTTTTTTGGGTCTTGGGTTTGGATCATGTGGTGAATATGAAGAAGAATATAGAGAATCAGTTGGGTTTTCCTATGGGTATACAACCTCTTCTTCATGAAGGGAAGAAGCTTCAGGATCTATTTTAGTTCCAAGAATACAACGTTTCAAGAAATTCCACCATTGCCTTGAAATTAAGGTTGCACGAGGGTGCTTCAAGGTCTAGGAATCCAAGAAGTTTAGTATCATATAAGGATGTGGTGTGAGGCATGTTGAAAATTGTAACTAGGTTCAGTCTTCATTATGATCTAATTGTAATCATGACATTGTATATTCTTTATAAAGAAAGAAAATTAAAGGAAGAGAAATTATATTTTAGTTTTGGAGTATGGGTTTCATACTCAAATTTGAGTCAAAAGCATGTTGTTTGTGCTTTTAGGTCTTCTAGGTTTCTAGGATGAAGAATAATATTGGTCATGTGTCATAGTCACAATTGGACTCATTGTAATGGAAGAGAAAGGACAAGTTGGCCCAACAGAAAGGACAAGTTGGCCTAAGACAGGGTAATTTGACCCTCAATAAAGGCTATAAATAGAAGGGAGATTGATCTCATTTGGATACTCATCTCAAGCTAGTTTGATGTGCAATAGTGAAGGTGAAAGAAGAGTAGCCGGAGGATGAAAAATAGGAGAAGAAGTCAAAGTTTGTCAAGGGTTATATTTATCTTTGTCTCACTAGGGTTTGTAAAGTTGCCATCTTCAAGAGGACGAAATTTTGAAGTAGTTGTAGGGGGCCGAAGTTGCAGGGCCAAATTATATTGCAGGGGTTGAAATTGGAGTATTAATGTTACAGCATCGAAGTCTTGGAAGTTGTTCTAAAGCAGATCGTGTAGGGGCTAGCTTGGGTCTCGGAGAGTTCATTGGATTTGGTATTTGGGTCTTGAGAGTCTCTTTAGTAAGAAGATTCTTAAGAAGAAGAGAACCATTTTCTAGGTTTTCCCCTTGAAGGGGTTTTTCCCTGGCTTAGAGCCTATAACTTGTGTACTCTGTCTCTTTGTGATCTTCTTGTTTTTTATAATTGTTTTTATAATTTCTTGATGAACATAATCAAAAAAATAATAAAAGAATATATAACATCACAAGCAATAATCAAGCTAAGGAAAATAATTTATAAGTATCAAGTCTCCATATTTTCCAACATGGCACTAGAGCTAAGGTGCAAGCAGGAGTCTGAAGATCACAAGTTAGTTGGCACAATGTCAATAATTATAAAGAAGGGTTTCAAGTTTCTTGTAAATCTTGCTTTATCCATCAAGAACTACATAATGAAGATCATCTCCAAGCTAGTAAAGGAAACAGTAGAAGGAAATATGTTCTCCACTTTATCTGGCACCTTCAAGGATGAGAATGTATGGGTTATCGATAGTAGTGCATCCAAACATATGACGGGAGAATGCAGTAAACTTCAGACCTTTTCAAAAGGAAATTAATTTCATTCTATCGAACTTGGAGACAACAAAAGCTATCCACTAAAAGGCATTGGATGTACATAATTGGAGCTGGAACCAAGTGGAAACATTCACCTCATCAACATCTTATATGTTCCAAGTTTCAAGAAAAAATTGCTTTCTATTTCTTGTCTAGAGGGTAAGGGTAATAGGGTTGTTTTTGTTGATGGTAAGGTTTTGGTTTGGGATAACGGCTCTTGTATTAATGAAGCAAGGATGATTGGTATTTGTGAGGGAACATTGTATAGACTTTATACACCTCTAGCTCAAGCCCTAGTTCACTTGGAAGTGAGTCCTTCTGAACAATGGCATAGAAGGTATGGGCACCTTAATTATAATTTGTTGCCATCTATGAGTCAAATGGTCAATGGCATCCCCAAAATAAAGGAAGATCATGAAGGAATCTATAAGGGGTGTGCTTTAAGAAATAACGTAAATAAACCATTTGGAAGTAGTGAAACTAGATCTAAATAAATTTGGATCTCATACACTCAAATGTATGTGGACCTATGGCAGTAAAGTCTCTTGGTGGGCATCCATATTATGTAACCTTCATTGATGATTACTCAAGGAAGAATTGGATATACCTTCTTAATAACAAGGATGAGGTATTTGAAAAGTTTCAGGGGTTCAAGAATGAAGTGGAAAATCTAATCGAGAGAAAGATCAAAATTCTAAGGTAAGATAATGGTGGAAAATACACCTCTAAATAATTGATAGCTTTTTGCAAGGAAGCACGAGCCAAGAGGTAGATCATTATTCCCTAAAATCATGAACAGAATGAAGTGGCAGAAAGGAAGAGCCCTACTATTGAATAATGTGTCAAATCTATGCTTAGCGATCAGGATATCCCTAAGTTCCTCTGGGGAGAGGCATGTATGACGGTTTTTTACCTGCAAAACTGAAGTCCTCATGGGATCCTCAATAACATGACACTAGAAGATGAATTTATAGGAAAGAAGCCAATTGTGGATCATCTTCGTATATTTGGTCATCATGTGTACATTCATGTACCCAAGGATAAAAGAAAGAATTTAGATCCTACTAGTTTAAGGGGCATCTTTGTTGGGTATAGTGCTTCATCTAAAGCATACATAATATACATCAAGGAGGACCATCAAATCAAGGTAAGTAGAGATGTCATCTTTGATGAGATTAGAGATTACAAGAAATCAAAGGATGTTCCAATTGACTCTGATGAAGAAGAATTTATTATCTTTGAAAATATCTCTAGGGATGATCCAAGAGGATCCTTAAAATGCTCAAAATTTATCAATCTCATATGCTCATGAAACTAGAGCCAAATCAAAGAGATCATCGCACTAATTCCAGTGGTATGTTCGATTTCCAAAATGGCCTCTGTATGAGAGAGAAAATGTGTTTTGAATTTTTGTCCAAATAAGCAAAAAAGGATTGCAAAGTAGGCCAAGTGGCAGCGCCATAGCAAGACAAGTGGCAGCATGAGAACAGGGCACGTGGGAGACAATGAGAACAGGGCACGTGGGACTAGAAGATGTACCCCACAAGTCAAACTACCAAGCAGAGAAATCGTGGGTCGAACCCTTGACCATCGGGTTGTCGGCCCAAAATCTTACCAGCAGACGATGGCATGACTTATTATAGCATCGACGCAAGTCTATATTTAAGGTTCAGTGGTTTTGGTTGAAGTGAAAATGATTGGAAGAACTTGTCATATCCAACAATCTCTCACCAAACCTAGTATATATTTCAATGTCGCTCAAAACATAGCGCCAATCCGAACCATATGTTAATGTCAATCCATATATATCGCCGTTGAACTATATTGTTATACCGTATCTCAAATATCGCACGGCATTACCAATCCATTCAAACCATATGACATATATATGATATGCACCATACCAATATTACCATATAGTTCAACTATATAATATGTGGTTGTAACACGATATGATGTAATACCAAGCAAATCCCAGGAGGCCCGCGGGTTTGACCGCGGAACCTCTCATGGGTCTTATAAAAAACTTTACCATTGTGCCATCGGCAAGGGAGATATAAAGTGATGACTATGTAATTTTTTTGGACAGTGCCTATAAATGCCTCTTGAGGCATATATTAGCCAATATTGGGCCTTTTTGTAATCTAAAAGTTGCGCTGGGATGCTGAGGCCGAGACCTTTCAGTTGGCAGTAGCCATTGAAGCTTGTGAGTAGATTCCAAAATGGTGAATTTTGATGTAAAGAGACTTATGAGCATTTTCAATACATTTGATGCCCATTGGAAGCGGACCCAAAGATGCAGTCGAGAAGGGACGAACTCCGTCGTCAAATTTTTTGTGTTTGCCTCTTATTTTTGTTGTTCATGATTGATTTTAGATTTCAAGTTTTTAAGTTTAAGGCACATAAAAAATCATTTTCCTTATTAATTCACTTAAATAGAAACCTTAGTTAATATTTGAAGAAATTGAGCAAATAGTCAATTATGTTGTCTTTTTGATCATATTTTGGTATCAGAGCAAGGTTGATCATGTATAAGCAGGATATTTTCCAATGTGAATGTTGACTAGATCCACGTGGCGACGTGCAGAAGGGAAACTTGATAAGATAAAACTAGAGATTGGAAAGAGGAAAGTCTCTCAAAAGTTGAAGATGGGGGAATTCAAATGAAGGAGAAGCTCTTAAAACAAAGGTCATTGGACAGGAGAAATATTAGCAAATGTTTCTTAATATGCAAAGGATGATTGCAGAACTTTATGAAGGCAAGAAGACTAGAGATGCAGCTTCATCTCCTAAAGGCACGAAAGAGAAAAGGGAAAGGAAAAGTTGATGGTAATGAACCTCCTCCTCCTCCATCTTCATCTTCTTCTTTATTCTCTTATTATTCAAGTTTAGATTCAAACTCACAAAAGAAGCGAAAGAAATCACCTTTTTTGAAGCTTGATGTTGAGTTTGAGTTGCCAATATATGATGGTGAAATGAATCTTGAAAAGTTAGATAACTAGATAAAACAAATTGAGGTGTATTGTAGAATTCAAATTGTTATTGATGAATCTACAAAAATTCAGTTAGCTACACTTAGAATGGAAGGAACAATTTTGATTTGGCGGGAAAGTAAAACTCAATCAGATTCGAAGTAAAAAGGTAAAATTATCTCTTCATGGTCTAAATTTGTTAAAAGTCTTAGAAAGAAATTTTATTGTTTAGGATATATGCAACAAGTTGTAATGGATTGGCAACATTTAAGGCAAGGTGTAGGACAGTGTGTGCAAGAGTTTACACAGGAATCAAGGAAAACGACATTAGCACTTAATGTTCCATTAAACACACGGGAAACTTTGTTAAAGTATATTAAAAGTTTCCATTCTTAACTGTGACATACTTTGCTTATGTTTAATCCAACTGGCTTTGATGAAGTGTGTGTACAAGCCATTCATATTGAATCAAGTGGCAGGCCTTTTCGGTCAAACTTTTCAAAGAAACCATTCAAGCATTCAGAGAAAAAAGATTCCAAAGAAGGTAAGGGAAAGAGTAAGTTGAAAGGGAAGAAATCGGCAACAGCAAAGAAGGAAGGAGAAAGGCCTACTTGTACTCATTTTCAGAGAGTTGGACATGAAAACTCCAAATGTTGGAAGCTTCATCCTGAACTTAAACCAAAGAAGTTCCTTAATAAGAAGGATGAAATGAAAGTTAATGTTGCATTCCAACAAGATTTGGGATCTGACTCTGGTGATGAAAAGAATATTACCATCATGGGTCTAACAGGTATTCCCTCTTAAACTAGCTCTAGTTCTACTTGCTCTACATCTTCTTCAAAAGCTAATAATATGATTGAAGAAAAGAAGAGAGTTGAATTGTTTCACATAAGGATAATATCCAAGCACACTAAGATAGACACATTATTCGATAGTGGATCACAAGCAAATCTAATTTATGAGGAACTAGTAAGGAAATTGGGATTGGAAACTAAAAATCATCCAAAACCATACCCTTTAGGATGGTTGAAAGAAAATACTCATATGCAAGTCACAAAACAGTGTCGATTAAGGTTCGCAATTACAACTAATTTTGTTGATGAAGTTGAATTAGATGTGATTCCTTTGGATATATGTGGAGATGTGTTGGGTAGTCTGTATCTTTATGATAGAGATGCCATATTTCATAGAAAGGAAAATAAGTATCATCTCTTGAAAGATGGAATTCAATACATTGTCAGGGCACACATAATCAAGACAAACTTGGATTTAATCAATGTTAGTCAAATGAAAAGGCTAATAAATTCAAGTAAAAGGTATATTCTCATGATTGTTAAAGAACAACCTAAAGGTAAGTATGATGCTTTTCAAGGGTATGATTCTTAGTTTAAGGACAAATTGGTTGAAATAGTAGATTCTTATAAAGAATTGTTTAAAGAACCAGAAGGTTACCTCCAAAATGAGAAATACAACATGAGTTTCAACTTCATTCTGATGCCCCTATCCCGAACATTGGTATGTATCATATGTTAGTCATAGAGAATGAAGAGATTAAGAAACAAATTCAGTAATTGGTTGATAAAGGCTTTATTTGACCTAGTTCTTCTCCATGTGGATCACCAATCATATTATTCCCAAAGAAAGATGAAACTTGGAGAATGTGTTGATTTTAGAGTCTTAAGTAAAATCACCATTAGGAATAGGTATCCTCTTCCTAGAATTGATGATTTGCTTGATTAGTTAAAGGATGTTATTTACTTTACAAAACTGAATTTAAGAAGTGGTTATCATCAAATTCGTATTGCAGAGAATGATACTTGGAAAATTGCATTTAAGACTAGACAGGGGCTTTATGAATGGTTAGTTATGCCGTTTGGGTTATGCAATGCTCCAACAACTTTTATGAGAGTGGTGAATGATGTTCTTCATCCTTTTATTGATAGGTTTGTCATAGTCTATTTGGATGATATGCTTATTTTCAGTTCAAGTTGGGAAGAACACGTAAATCATGTTAAACAAGTTTTTGATGTGTTGCAAAAAGAGAAACTATATCTCAAACTCTCTAAATGTGAATTTGGAAAAACTTCCTTAGTATATCTTGGATACATAGTTGGAGGAGGTCAACTAAAAATAGTTCCAACTAAAATTGATGTAATTATTAAGTGGCCAAGACCTCAAAATGTGACGCAAGTTAGAAGTTTCTTTGGTGCAGTTCAACACTGGAGGAAGTTTATTTACCATTTCTCTTTTATTGCATCATGACTTCATGCTTTTAAAAGTTCTAAAGTCTCCTTTCAAAGGGGAGGAAAACAACAAAAAGCATTTAATACTTTAAATCAGAAAATTGTTACAACTCCAATCTTGGCTTTACCAAACCTTCAACAACCATTTGAAATATAAACTGATGCTAGTGGGTATGCAATGGGTGCAGTTTTATTACAAAAATGAAATCCTATTTGTTTTCATTCAGAAACATTTTATAAAGCAGTTGCTAACTATCCAACTTATGATAAAGAATTGTATGCATTAGTGGAAAGTGTTAAAAAATGGAAACATTATTTAATGGGAAAAAACAGTGATTCATATAGATCATCAGCCACTTCAGTACCTTCAATCACAAACTAAGTTGCAACAGTCTCGACATTACATATGGATGGGGTTTTTGCTGCAATTTCATTTAATAATCAAATATAAGAAAGGTACCACCAATAAAGTAGTTGATATGTTATCAAGCCCTTCTTTAAATGCTTCACTTATTCTGTAAAGTAGTTCTTTAGCACATGAGAGCTATATAGAACATTATGCAGAAGATATTGATTTCAAAGATGCTTGTGAATCACTATCTCATGGTGCTCGGGTGGGAGAAGTGAATTATCATGTTCATGACAGGTTATTCTAGCATCTTGGAAAGTTGTGCATACCACAGGGAGAAAGAGTGCGTGTGATCAGGGAAGCACATTCTTCTCATGTTTCAGGGAATTTTGGTGTAGGTAAGATAGTGGCACAATTAAAAATGTTTTACTATTGGCCTCGAATGAATGAAACAATTGCTAAGTTCATTCAAAGAATCCAAAAGATTGATGATGCAGTGAAGGATCAATTGGAGAAAAGTCAGGGCAAGTACAAAATGTGTCATGACAAGCATCGGGAGGATCATTATTTCTAGGTTGGTGATCAAGTATGGTTATACATCAGCAAAGAAAGGATGAAAGATGAAGGTAAAAAGTTGAAACCTATAAGGTATGCTCCTTTTAGAATTGTTGAAAAGATTGGGCACAATGCATTCCGGTTGAATTTGCCACCATACATGCATATATATTCAGTTGTAAATGTTGATAAATTGAAGTTTTATGAATGTCCAATGATCATGAATCAAAAGGAAAATGCTAAAATTCCAACAATAGATGATTTTTCACCTGAATGTATGATTGAGTTATAGGAAGATACCATCTTGGATAGGAAGGTTCGCACTTCCAAGCGAGGAGATGCAGAGTGTCTTTGAGTGGGACTCAAAGGCATGAATCCAAGCAAGGCAAGGTGGATGGAGATCGGAAGTGTGAGGGAATAGTACCCTCACCTCATATCTGCTTAAGACCAAACTTTTGGTGGTCCAAAAGCTTCAAGTGGAGAGGAATGATCTCAGAAGATCCTCAAAATGCTAAAAATTCAATAGTATCATATGCTCATGAAACCAAAGCCAAGTTGAAGAGATTGTCGCGCTGATTCTAGTGGTATATTCAGTTTTCAAAATGGCCTCCGTATGAGGGAGAAAATGCATCCTGAAGTGTTGTCCAAACATGCAAAAAAAATGGGCCAGAGTAGGCAAAGTGGCAGCACCAGAGAAGGACAAGTGGCAGTAGGTGAGCAGGGCACGTGGCAGTAGGTCAAACCCGCATGTCGAACCCATGGTTCTAACTACTAAGTGAGATTCTTGTGGGTCGAACCCGCGACCCCCGGTGATCGGCCCAAAACCTTAACCGGCAAGCCATGGGCTTGCATTTATAACACAATCGTCGGAGCATATATTTAAATTTTGGTTGCAATGATATGGTGGGGAGAGGGTTGGCGGAGCCCGCCATATCCAACAAGCCCGCAAAACCCTCAGAATGTTTTAGCAACGCTCCAAACAAGACAACCGTCATTCCAAACTTGGCGCGACCACCATAATATATAAACCATATACCATTGTTAGTAAATGTTACATGCCACACTGGGAGTATGGATATCACCGTCGAACTATGGATATAACTATATGCCACTGTTTGGCGCGGAGTTGGTATATATGCTATGTTAAAACCTTTGTTACAACTAGGTGCAGTATGTTAATAAACCAACAGTCAAATGCTATCTTAATACATATTGTTGTAAACAAATCTCGGGAGGCCCGCGACTTTGACCCCAGGACCTTCTCATGGAGTTATAAAATATTTTACCAATGCACCATAAGCTAAGTGCTATGTTGCACGAAACTTCAAAGAACGCAACGTTTTGGGCCGTACCTGTACCCGAAACTCTGAAACTTGGCCGAAACTCGACCATCATGTAATCATATATTAGTATTAATATAGACTTCTTTTTTCTTTTAAATTATCATATATGGGTCTTATTCCCTTTTAATGCAAGATTAATGTGTTATTCACTTATTTCTTTATATATATATATATATAGTATATATATTATATATATATATATATATATATATATACACACACTAAAAATACATATATGACGTTTCCGCTGACGTTTCAGCCGACGTTTCCATTTTTGGGAGGTGATGTTTCTAAACGTACCCGTTTCGAAAACTCCACAATGTTTCGGTGTTTCGTGCAACTTAGGCTAAGGGAGATAGAAGGAGTGACTTTGTAATGGTTTTGAACAGTGCTTGTAAATGCCTTTTGAGGCATATCTCGGCCAATATTGGGCCTTTCTGTAATCTGAAAGTTGCATGAAATCTGAGGCCGAGACCTTTCAGTTGACAATAGCCATTGAAGCTTGTGAGAAAATTCCATAATGGTGAATTTTGATGTAAAGAGACTTTATGAGAATTTTCAATACATCAGACGCCCATTGGAAGCAGACCCGAAGATGCAGTCCAGGAGGGACGAACTCCGTCATCAAATTTGTTGTGTTTGCTTCTTATTTCTGCTGTTGTTGGCTTGAGGGGGCCTGACCCAGTTTCAGATATAATTAGCCAAATAAATCCCTACACTACTGGCCCTTTTGGCATCAGCTCGTGGAACGCAGACTGAAGTCTCACCGAAGCAGTATGGGGGGATGCTAGAACCATGTTTCCGCACCCTCGAGATGTCTAAGGGGTCTATTTAGTCCAACTGTGAATACCTTCACGCAGGGCACTTGTTATAACCGCCTTCACGCAGCCCCACCAAGGGCTGAGGTGCTTTCGCGCTTCTTATAGCAGCAATCTAAGCTATTTCCCCAAGTTACACCACGTATCTTGCTTATCTTCTTGCAATTGGTAGTTATCTTTGCATAAACAGATACTTATCTCACATTTACTTAATCAACACAATCATATAAGTTCGCACACCATATAAACAGTGAAAATGCAATTCATACCCAATATACTTAAAGCATAAAACTAGGAAATAGATACACAAAATTAATGTGAAAATTATCTTTATTAATGCTTCAATGGTTACCGACTCGACTCACCTTGCACACTTAGCTACAAGTGTCCATGCACTCAGCTGTGGACTACTAGGCCTCTGCGCACTTAGCTGCAGAGCCTTCTCTTAATCTATGACTCAAATACTCGAATCTACACTTTAGACAAGACTCAATTCTCCATCCTTCATTCTCTACTTTTTTTACAACTTAGAGCCTCGCTCTATTTATACAATCCCATGGTCTGTGAACCATGGATAGATCTCTAAAGCCAACATTACATTACAAAATTAAGGGCGGACAACCCTATGACTCATGTGCGAACTTTGTGCTCTGCGCCCACAAATGCGGAGTGTTTACATTGGATTTACATCTTTTGACAAAAATCTGGGCTTTAAGCCCTAAAACTTCCCTTGGGGGATCTCGTGCCCAATAGGCCCCCAACATAAACATCGTGACTCGCCCTCGAGTCACTTTGTTGGTGCAGAGATCTTCGCGCGAAGACCACCCAACTCTGCCTGGACCGATGCAAGATCGGCAACGCACTGAGCAACTGCCTGTTGTACTTCCTGGACGTGTTGTTCAGAGACTACTATAGCTGAACTGCTACCCTGCACCTGTTTATAGTCCCACGCCTCCTTTCAGTTGCCTGGAGCGCGAAGACTATGCTTCTGTCGGCTAGTCAGATAGCCGGGCCCCCCGTGTAGGGCTTCAACCGACTACCATTCATTTTTCCTGGGAAAGGTTCTCCATTTAACTTTACCAACTGCACTGCACCTCCATCTGTGACCTCCTTAATAGCATACGGTCCCAACCAATGCATTTTGAGTTTTCCTAGGAATTTATCAAACTTACTATCATAAAATAACATCAAATCATTCACCTTGAAGGTGCGCAACTTAATATGTCGATCGTGCCAAGCCTTTTCACGCTACTTTTGTACCTGTTGGTGAAAGCCAACCAAAAATCGTTCTTCCTCGAGTTCCTCCAACTACGCGAGCCTCTCCTCTAGAGCTCTGTGGCACGTCATACCTGTGAGCGTTGTTATGCACAAACTAGGCACGATGTATTCCATTGGCATTACGGCTTCCACTCCATAGACCAACCGGAAAGGTGTCTATCCCGTCAGTTTCTTGCATGTCGTCCTATAAGGCCATAATATTGTGGGTACACGCAGGCCCCAATCACTTCGCTGCGCATCACATACCTTGGTTAGCACAGTATCCAGTACTTTGTTAAATGCTTAAATTGTCTCGTTAGCTTGTGGGTGATACGGTGTGCTTTTCTGATGATGCATCCGAAATTCTTCTGTCAGCGCGCTGATCGTCTCGTTCAGGAAATGTGTACCACGATCGCTCATCAATATCTTCGGACATCCAAATTGTGTCAATACATGTTAAATAGAAACTTCACGGTCATCGCAGTCGTGCAATCTTTTACCGATTGCGCTTCTGCCCAACGATTCAGGTACTGGGTCGTAGTGATAATATATCTCGCGCCCGTTTTTCCTTGAGGCTTGATAGGTCCTATGAAGTCAACCATCCACTTTTCAAAGGGCTGCAACGTTTTTTGCAGATTCAAAGGCATCTCATCCCTCCGCGATGGTTTACCTATTCTTTGACATACATCACAAACCTTGCAATGTGCTTTTGAATCCTGATGAAGGGTCAGCCACCACAACCTTGCGTGGTCACTCTTCCTACATAATGTCCTTCCATAGCGCCCCCATGAGCATCCACAAGGATATTGCTTCATTCAAATTCAGGTACATACCTTCGCAATATCTCATCATTCCCCATCTTATATAGGTGCCTCGCAATGACAAAGAAATCTGTCGCACACACCACTAGTTCCTTCTTCTGCTGGACAGAGTATCCTTTCGGCACAATTCTAGTCGTGAGAAAGTGAATTATATCTTCAAAATGTCCATCTGCTATGCACACAGCAAAGTGTTGCGCGTCGGGTAATCCTTCCTCCAGACTAGTAGGTTCCTTTCCCGTCTTAATGCGCGACAGGTGATTTCGTCCCGCATTCAATCGTCCAGGTTTCACAACAACTTCAAAGTCATATTCTCAGAACAATAAAATCCATCTGCATATGCGCCCCCCCAACACAGGCTTATTGACCAAGTACTTCAGCGCAGAATGATTTGTATACATCTTAAAGTGACCTCCCAGCAAGTAGTGTCGATACTTCTAGAGCGCATACACCATAGCTAGTCCCTCGTGTTCAATGGTGGAATAATTCTTTTCTGGTTTAGACAATCTGCGACTCACGAACATGATAGGGTGATCCAAGCCCTCTCCACCATCCTGTCTTAGTACCACTCCTAGTGTTATACACGATGCATCAACATGGACATGAAACTCTTTGTCCCAGTTTGGAAAGACAAGAATTGGTGCAGTGACCATCTTTTCCTTCAATATATCTAGGCTTTTCTTGTAGTCATCGTTCCAACAGAATGTAACATCCTTCTTCAACAGTTTCTCCACCGGCTCGGTGATTTGGGCATAACTTTTGATAAAATTTCTGTAGTACCCTGCATGTCCCAACGTAGTGTGCAACTGTTTCACACTTCGCGGCGCTTCCAAATTTAGAATCACCACAATCTTCGTGGGATTTACCATCAGTCCCTATCTGCAAATCACATGTCCTAATAGGTTCCTAAAAGGAACAAGGAACACACACTTCTTGAGGTTAAGCACGATTTGGTATCTTCGGCAGGTATCCAACATCAAGCGTAAGCTCGCTACATGGTGCTTAACCAGCCCAAATACAGTCCAATCTTCAAAATAAACCTCCAAGAGCTTATGAATATATTTCTTGAATGCTACAACAACCACGCGCGAAAAGATGGCCGACGCATTCTTCAACCCAAACAGCATGACAGTGTATTGAAACCAACTCCACTCAGTCGCGAATGTTGTCTTGCTCCTATCCTCTGGCGCGATTTTGATCTGGTGGTACCCTGAGAACCCATCAGTGAAAGAATATGCTTCCTGCCCACCGACATTGTCCAACACCTCATTTGTGAACAGAGTTGGGAATGGATCATGCACAAAAGCGTCATTCAATTTTCTCAGATCCATGCATATTCTTATCTCGTCCTTCTGCTTCTTTTCCTGCACCACCATTGGACTTACCCAGTCTGATCTTCCACCGGCTCAATAATTCTTGCTGCGAGCATTTTGTCTAGTTCTATGCGGACCTTCTCCTTGTATTCAGATTTAAGCGGTAAGGCCTCTGCTTAACTGGCTTCACGTCGGGCTTTAACATGATCCTCATCATTCCTAAATCTATGATGATTCCCTTTAACTCTGTAAACTTGGTCGGGAATAAGTCCTAGTACTCGTGGAGTAACTCAGCAATCTTATCCACCATCGCGTCATCCCAGTACTCACTGAGCTTTGCAAACTTAGGTTCGGCCTCAGTACCAATGTTCACCTGCTTTGTTTTTACCAGCGCGGTTATGTCAGGGTTCTCAATCTGTGGTCCTTGAACCTCGCGATGGCCTTCTGTCTCTGGAATGTTAAGATTCCTCGGATCCTGATCCTCCTCTTCAGCAGTTACATTATAACATTCTAGTGTGCAACTTAGCTGAGTAGCACATTTAGGCTGACTTAGGGATAAAGGCTCCTACGGTATCCTAAAGATGGCTGCTTTTATCTCTTGTAACGCTTCATTAATACTATCCCCCCATCCATCCTCAAAATTGAAGGTCAGCATGAACCCTTCGCGCAGGATATCCCATTCACCTGTCCCATGGCAGAGCTCCATCTCTATATACCAATTCATGGGTATAACATCTGGGTATGACATAACAGGTGCATCCACTCAAGTTGTGGCTTTTTTCCATAGACCTTCGTCCAGTTGGCTAGGTGTGCGCGCGGATCTCCCATCCATCATATTTGTCTGTTAGTCGCATCTTAGGCTTCCCAAAATGCGTGTGCATCATCCTTATACATTCGCGCCAGTCATCAAAGCTCCTTTTGTGCATACCCCACCACCTCGCGGGTGTAGCGTGCAGTACCCAATTCAAAGCCTGGAAGCATTGCTTTTCCGACACCTCCCTTTCAAACTTATCTAGGAAAGTATGTACCTCACTTAACCCATCATAAGTAGGCAGATCCCTCACTTTCGTCAATACGCAGTGCAACGATCTTATCATCATATTACAGTTTAGTGTAGTCACCTCATGTAACCGGTTCTGCCATCACTCCATCTCCTCATTCGAATCCGAAGTACAGGAGCTCTTGCGCTCCCATGCAAGCCGGCCATCTGCAGTGAGATTCACCTAGTCCTAGTTTCATGTTGTTATCTTATAAATGCAGTCCAAATCATCATCACTTTCATAGTCACGCACCGTCTCTGTATAGCGTGATCCTTCAACAAGTTCCAAGGGTATAACTACGCACAGAGACTTCTTCTCAAAAATCATCTTACGCTTCTTCAGATTAATCACCCTGTTCATGTCAGTGGCCCAATCAATTCTTAAGAGCGCAGGGTAGGGATTGCTCTCATCAAAAATATCTATTACTTCAAAGTCTGCTAGCGCGCTCGCTCCCTCAATATCCACAGTAATTCCCTGCAATCTCGCCATAGGTATTATCTTCTGCTAGTTCGCCATTCGACGCTGAATAGGATACCATTGCAGCGTAGGTCTCCCCATGCGCTCCCGTGTCTGCTTTGGTAGAACGTTCGCATCCGATCCTAAATCCAGAATTACTTGGTCTATCTCATATTCTTCAATTTGTGTGGTTAACCTCATTTCTCTCCCTGTCCTCATCTTATGCTTTTTCAATCTTTGGGACTACGCGCGGTTCTCTTGGTGCGGCCCCAGCACATCTGTTAATGAGTTCCTGCAATCCTTTTACAGCCTTACTGTTGCGCAGTAGCTTCATGCATGTTTCCAGGAACATTGTGATCATAGATGGGTCCATCTCCGGCTTCGGTTTATCCTCGCTTCTTGAAGTGGAGGCATCACTTCTTGAAATGGAGGCATCAGTGAAGCTCTTCTTAGCTTCCATGAAGGTTTCCCGAGTGCGCTCCAAATCAAACTCCGGTTCTTTTGCCAGAGCTTTGCGAACCCAAATACTATCTTCAGGTTGTTTACCTTTGTCATCTCCCATCGCGATTCCACTTTGGAGCACAATGTTCACATTTAGATCTTCCTCGCGTAGCTCAGACCTCATCATCCGCAGGTTCTAAGTCGGGGGAGGTGGTAGCACTCACTTGTCGTGTATCCAAGCTATCAGCATAGGACAATCTTCCATCTCATGATCAAACAAGGTACAATACAGATACAATGGACACGTTAGGTTCGTACAATCGCGGGCATAATGTCCCAACCCTCCGCAATTGTAGCATATCAATTGTCTGCGACCTCTTCCAGGTCCTCCTCCACCTCGGCCTCGTCCGCACCCCTGAAATCCTGTTCGCCCCACTCCTGCATTCGGGTCTAGGGGCCGTGATTAGGCCTGTACTTTGTAGGTGGGAGTTCTATCCATCATCAAATCATAACTCCTACAAGTGCGCTTATCATGTCCCACCGACCTACAAAAGTTACAGAACAACTGTTGCGAGTTTTGCGTGCACTTCTGTAACAAATGGCAGTTTTCCGTAGCATGCTTTCCACCAATTTGACAAATTGTGCACCACAAAGCAGGCGCCGCACTAGGTCCTGCTTGTGCTTCTGGCCTTAACGGCATCAGTCCTCCTACCGCGAGGTAATTCGCGAGCACCGGGTAGTGTTCCTTATCATGACCCCGACCCTTTCAGTTTACGCACCACGCCTCGTCGCGCACTTCTGGTTTAGCTGTTTTGTCCTCCTTTCAAACTCTACATCTCAAGGCATAAGTTTTTCAACTGCGTGTGGATCTGCTGAACTCCCAAGTTAGGATCCCACATCGGGGTGTCATGTAACCTCATCGCAATCTCTAGGGCCTCTGCCCGAGTCGTTAACATCTGTTGCGATAGTGCACTCCTTAAATGTGGCATTAGCAATGCTACAAACCATTCACGATGTTGTCCATCCATCAAATTCATATTTGCTACGCGAATCATACACTTGAACCTTTGATCCAACTCCCAAGGAGTCTCGCCTGGTAGCATCATGATTTCTCTGAATCCAATGATCGACTGTGCTTCAGACTTCGGCCTGCTAAATTCTCTGTTTAGCATTGCTTGGATATCCGTGATTCCCGCATTTGGATTATCATTGGAGTGCTTAATATACCAGGTTAGGGCGCGGTCCTACAAGGCGCTAACCAGTGTCACCTTCTTTATATTGTCATCTATAACTCCCTGCGCTTCCCATACGGCTCTTATGACGAACCAAAATTGGTTTGGATCCTCATTTCCCACTCCCTTGAACACAGACAACTTTATCGTGCTTGCCATATTGACTCGAGATGGTGGTGGAGGTGGTAAGGGTGAAGATGGAGGTGAAGGCGATGAAGTTGGTGGTGGTGTGGGTGAGGGTGGTATTCGCCGAATCCTTTGCCTTATCAGATGGATCGCACTTCACGGCAAGACGTTCGCGATCTCTTCCTCATCCCCTCACGGAGGTGAAATCAAAGGGCTATTCTCTGGCCCCTTACTTCCTTCGTTTCTGTAGGTTTTTTCGCTTCGCGTAGCTCCGAACATCAAGGTAATTGCATAACCCTCTTTTCACACAATAGCATTTTAATCCAAGTATTCAGAGACTTTATTTACTTGCCTCACGGTTCTTTGAGAAAGCGTCGCTCTGCCTCACTATAGCTAACTGAGGTGTCAACCATGAACTCAGTAATGAATCCTCATATAATTCGATCGAGCCAATGATAAATGGATTGCGTGATTTTATCCTCCGATGCTTCCAACGTTCGCACTATCTCTAGGGTCCACACAATAGGATTGTTGAGTTTCCACCTTCCTTGGCTATTTGCTAGCTTCGCGATCCACTCGTACATCTTAGTAGGAAAAGACGCAAAGAAGATTTCGTGGATCTTTGTACAGGTAGTAGTCTAACCACTCTTCTTTTGTCAGTTGCGGGTTCCTGTTCTCTTGTGCCGCGAACTCATAAATTTTCCTGTCCAACCAACCTTCAATTTCCTTCTTAGTTGGGTTCCAATGATACGACATCAGACATCTCTATGCAGATTCCGATCCAGACAATGGAACCATTTGTTGGCTTGAGGGGGCCTGACCTAGGTTCGAAGTTAATTAGTCAAACAAATCCCTACACTGCTAGCCCTTTCGGCATCCTTCCGCGGAGCGTGGACTGAAGTCTCACCCGAAGCAATATGGGGAGATGCTGGAACCAAGTTTCCATACCCTCGAGATGTCTGAGGGGTCAATTTAGTCCAACTGTGAATACCTTCACGCAGGTCACTTCACGCACTATCCTTACTTGCGATACCTTTGCGATCTGTTATAATCGCCTTCACGCAGACCTCTCCAGGGGCTTAAGTGATTTTGCACTGCTTATGGTAGCAATCTAAGCTATTTCCCCAAGTTACGCCGCAGATCTTGCTTATCTTCTTGCAATTGTTAGTTATCTTTGCGTAAACAGATACTTATCAAACATTTACTTAATCAACACAATCATATAAGTTCGTGCACCATATAAACAATGAAAATGCAATTGATACCCAATATACTCAAAGCATAAAAACAGGAAATAGATACACAAAATTAATGCGAAACTTCTCTTTATTAATGCTTCAATGGTTATTGACTCGACTCACACTGCGCACTCAGCTGCAGGGGTCCGCGCACTCAGCTGTGGACTACTAGGCCAGTCCACGCACTCAGCTGTGGACTACTAGGCCCCTGTGTACTCAGTTGCAGAGCCTTCTGCTACTCTATGACCCAAAGACTTGACTCTACACTTCAGATAAGACTCAATTCTCCATCCTTCATTCTCTACTTCTTTTACAACTTAGAGCCTCGCTCTATTTATACAATCCCATGGTTCGGGACCATGGGTAGATCTCTAAAGCTGACATTACATTACAAAATTAAGGGCGGACAACCCTGTGACTCATGTACGAACTTCGCGCTCCACGCCCACAAAATGCGGAGTCTTTACATCGGATTTACATCTTTTGACCAAAATCTGCGCTTTAAGCCCAAAAACTTCCCTTGGGGGATCCCATGCCCAACAACTGTGATGAGCTCCAGAAATGGGTAATTATATGGGCTCATTCAACCTCGTAATTCGACTTAATCCACCATTCTCATTAGTTTATTGCATGTTTTTTATTATATTTATGCTAATAGAGTGAATTGGGTTAGTCATTATGCTAACAAGTCTAATGTGTGCTTTATGCAGATTTTTGGTCAATTTGGAGACAAAATCAAAGCTTTAAATGAGCACTTG
>APFE031229728.1:0-11620 GCA_000404065.3 Pinus taeda
AAATATGTATTGTAACATTGAAAGGAATATAATGAAAAATCAAGCTGGTAGTCTCGGTTTTGAGATCCAGTGGGAAATCTCTGTGTATATGTGTTCTATGGGTTATGCTCTCGCATTTTTATTTTCTTGTGATTTAGAATTTGTATGCAGGTAATTTCTGTACGGGGTTAAAACTTACAAAAATCTCATATTTTGACTCTACTGGCCCTTACTCTGCCATTCAACATGCCAAGAGAATGTAAGATCATTTTAAGAACTATGAGATAGATGATGAGAGTGTAAGGATGAGAATTTTTGTCCAAAGCTTAACAGGTGATGTTCGAACTTGGTTCAGGTCACTTCCTGCAAATACCATCACAACCCCCGATGAGCTTTACCAAGCCTTCACCAACAGATGGGAGAAGAAGAAGGACCCCTTACATATACTTGGTGAATATGACATGATTAAGAGAGGTCCCCAAGAGACAGTTCTGGAGTACTGTGCCAGGTTCAATAATGTATGCAATGCAATACCCCAAAACCTAAGACCTTCCCCTGATTTGGCCTTATACAAATTCCCTGATGGATTTGACCCTGATATGGCTTATCAATTGAAAGAAAGAGCCCCTCAAAACCTTGAAGAAGCACAGAAGGTTGCTGTCACAGTTGAGGCAAACCTAATTGCTAAGAGGAACAGGGCTAGATTAGAAAAAAGAGTTGCCTCTAAAGAGGAACCCTCAGCCTTTGACCAGAAATTGGATGCAATAATCTCTGGTATGAAGAGGCTGGGCGACAGGGTAGAATCTGTGGAGAGGAAGTCTTCATGGGAGGCACCACCAAATAACTCTAACAGAAATCCAAACTTTAGGAGAAATCAGAACCCAAATGTGGGCAAAGCCAATACTGATCCAGAAATAAGACCTCCATTTCAAGAAAACTATGCTGAAACATCCACTTCAGATGAGCAAGTGGATGATACTCATATCCACCTAATGGGCCTTGATGATGAGCACCAAGTCTTCCTAAGTCAAGAAGATCATGAAGATGAAGACAGTAAACAATTCCAAACCAAGTCAGGCGAGTCATTTGACTTCAAGCAAGGCTATGAAACCGTTGTTTATGAAGTCCATAAACAATACAAACTGAGAAGCAGGACTGTAAACACAACACAGCCTGGAACAACAAAGGATAGACTGTAGCCCAAGAGTGCCATAGTAATAGAACCAATAAATACAACTGATTCACTCACAAAGGAAGTAACTATTGAAGAAGTCACTGAACAAACACAGAAGCCACTAGCTGCATCATCTGCACAGCCTAATCCAAGCAAAAAGCCTCAAGAGGTGAATGAAAAACAAAACCCCCAAGATCAAGAAGAAACCTTGCCAAACAAAGAAAAGGTGGTCACCCACAACACTAAGGTCCAATTTGAAAAACCCTTTGACTTGGAAGCTGAAATCGGCAAACTGAAAATAGCCATTCCTCTTGCAGAGCTAGCCAAGCATGACATCTATAAACAACAGATTGAGAAATCCCTCGAACTCACTCAAAGCAAAGACAATGTCAATGTGTTGGATGACACCCCTGAATTACTGTTTGGTCCATAGGTTGATGGGAAAACAGCAGGCACAGGGATATTACCGTTTTATGTTAGCTTGCATATCCATGACAAGATGTTACACAATGCAATGTTTGACTCAGGTGCTTCTCACAACCTGATGCCAAAATCTGTCATGGAAAGGCTAAATTTAGATATTACTAGGCCATATAAGGATCTATTCTCATTTGATTCCAGCCAAGTTAAATATCTAGGCTTGATAAAAGACTTATGTGTATCCCTGGTCCAATACCCAAATAAAACAATCTTGATGGATGTTGTTGTTGCTGATATCCCACCCAAGTATGGGATGTTATTATCAAGATCATGGGGGGCTAAACTTCAAGGGTCCCTTCAATTGGACATGTCATATGCTACAATCAAAGTCTTTGGTCAACCCAAGAGATTATATAGAGAGTCATTCATGAAATACATGGTCAGCACTGCATAGAAGCCTCAAAACTTCCCCATATATGATGTCCATTTTGACATAGACTCATATATTTTGTTCAATGATAATACAGGTCTCCCAAACAATGAAGAAGTCTAGACAATCAAAATAGATCAGCATATCAATGAAGGAAATCCTGACATAGAAACATTGGTTGGGTCAAAAGATGGAAGTATTCAAGAGGACAAGTCAAATAATGATG
This sequence comes from Pinus taeda, assembly GCA_000404065.3. Taxonomy (NCBI): domain Eukaryota; kingdom Viridiplantae; phylum Streptophyta; class Pinopsida; order Pinales; family Pinaceae; genus Pinus; species Pinus taeda. Next base: position 2,230 of record APFE031229728.1, read on the forward strand.
AAACCAAGACACATAAACAAGATCAGGAGTCTAATAAACAAACTGTTCCTCTAGAAACAAAGTTGATCCCACCAAATGAGAAGACTATCCTAGAAGTCAAACTAAATAAACAACCTAAACTTTAACTCACAAGTCCAGACCACAGAGATATTATTCAACCCCCCCTTGAACAGGAGATCCTATGGTTCCTAGAATTTGATGGATCAGTTAACAAATTAGGGGCGGGGGCTGGAGTGTGGGTGCATAACAAATAGAACAGCCATGCAGAGGGCCGAGCTTATAGACTAAACTTCAGGTGCACTAATAATATGGCTGAGTATGAAGCTCTCCTACTAGGCCTCAAGTTAGTACAATCCCTACAAGCCATGAAAGTGTCAATCCTAGGAGACTCGGACCTAGTTATCCAACAAGTGAAAGGCAATTTTGTCACAAATGATAAAAGACTGAGATCCTATAGATCTGCAGCTACTGAGCTACAAGAGTCCTTCACTGAATTCCAGATTGCCAAAATTCCTAGGGCTCAAAATCTTCATGCTCATAGTATCGCCACATTTGCAGGTACCTCTAAACTGCCTTTTGGGCCCCATCACTGTTTCACAGCTGAAGTAAAACACAGACCATCTGTCCCAAACAATGTTAAGGACTGGCAGGTGTTTGATGATGACACACAAATCAACAATTTCTTGACTTTGCAGGAAGAGTTCTCAGGTCTAAACATTGACACTGAGACAGCAAGTCAATCACAAATACTTGAGACAGCAAGTCAATCACAAATACTTGAGACATAAAATCAATCACAAATACATGGTAAACACAATAACCAAGCAATATCACCCAAAACAGCTAATCAAATGCTACATCCTACAATCTTCAACATACACAACGTACAAGAAATCCAACAAGTTAAATGTGAGGAGATAGCTGATTATGAAACTGAGGTGATACAATTAAAGGACAATTTTCTTCCAATAGGCTTGGCTCCTTTGGAAGACATTTTTGACTCCAATGATGTTCCTAATAAACCAAAATTGCAGCCCCTCAACACTACCATAGAAGAGAGCATAACATTGGACAGTTGAACAACCCAAAATCATAAAACTATCTGCTGCAATTACCTCCTGAGCAAAAGCAAATACATGACCTTTTTAGGAGTTTAGATGTGTTTGCATGGAGTTATGAGGATCTTAAATCTATGACACCTCGTAATACAAACACTAACCCACTCAAGCCAAATCAGAAGCCCTTTAAACAAAAATTGAGGAGAATCAACCTATGCCCTCCAGCAATGGAACAAGAGGTACAAAAAATGTTTAAAGCAGGCATTATAGCACCAATTAGATTTTCTGATTGGATTTCAAATTTAGTCCCCACAAGAAAGAAGACTGGTGAGATAAGACTCTGTGTTGATTTAAGAAACCTCAACCAAGTATCATTGAAAGACAATTACCCCTTACCCAAGATGGATCACATCTTGCAGAGAGTAGTGGGGGCCTCAATAATTTCTTTACTTGATGGGTTCTCAGGCTTCAACCAGATCTTAGTCCATCCTGATGATCGGGATAAAACTGCATTTACAACCCCATGGGGAACCTTTAAATATGTTAAAATGCCTTTTGGTTTGAAAAATGCAGGGGCCACATTCCAAAGAGCAATGGACATTGCTTTTGCTAAAAAGATTCATGACTTCCTTGTCATTTATTTAGATGATCTCACACCTTTTTCCAAATATGACCAGGAGCACTTGAAACATCTAAGGCAGATATTCACAACTTGTAGGAAATATGGAATTTCCTTAAATCCTAAGAAATCCTTGTTTGGTCTAGAGGAAGGTAAACTGCTGGGTCACATTATTTCCAAAGATGGCATCAGAATTGACCCAGACAGAATCTAGGCCATCTTACAAATGCCTCATCCAAGGAATATAAAGGAATTACAAGCCTTTTTGGGGAAAATCAACTTTCTAAGATGGTTCATCCCAAACCTGGCTGAGCTGAGCAGATTGCTTAATAACATGCTTAAAAAGGATTCAAAAGTAAAATGGAAAGTAGAGGCAAATCAAGCTTTTGAAGGCATCAAGTTTGCCCTCACCCAAACCCCTGTCTTAACCAACCCTCAGTTTGATAGAGAGTTCATCATATTTTCCTCTGCTTCCCAACACACAATTGCTGCAGTTTTACTACAGAAAGATGACCAAGGGAATGAGAAACCCATTGCTTTCTTTATTAAAGCTCTTAGAGATGCACCCCTCAATTACCAGATCATGGAAAAACAAGCATATGCTTTGGTTAAAGCTATTAAGGACTTTAGGATCTACATCCTATATTCCCATGTGATAGCCTATGTACCTAGCCCAATTGTTAAAGATATACTTACTCAAGAAAACTTGGAGGGTAGAAGAGGAAAATGGATTGCAAACATTCTAGAATTTGATATTGAAATAAAACCTACAAAACTTATAAAAGGGCAGGGTTTGGCCAAATTAATGTCTGAAACAAATTTCCAAGCCCTGGATATCAACCAACTGGACAGTGAACCAGCGCTGGCGACTCCAAAGATCAATGTAGCCTTTGAACAATCCCCGTGGTATTCTGATATTTGTTATGTGTTACAAAGCCTGTGTGCTCCCCTAGGGCTGTCCAGAACTAAATGTAGGTTCTTAAAAATGAAAGCTTCAAAATTTTGTGTTATGGATGGAAATCTGCTCTGGAAAAACTATGAGGGTATCCTGTTAAATTGTTTAATTGAAAATGAAGCTAATAAGATCATGGAAGAATTTCATGCAGGTGATTGTGGTGGGAATTTGTATTGGAAATCCACTTTGGATAAAATACTGAGAGCTAGATACTATTGGCCTACTATTTTCTCTGATATCAAGAAATTCACCACTGCATGTCATAAATGTCAAGTGTTCGAAGGAAAGAGACAGTTACTGCCACTACCTTTAAGGCCTATTGCAACAGAGAGACCATTTCAGCAATGGGGCTTGGATTTCATTGGAGAAATTAATCCCTCATCTTCAGGCCAACATAGATGGATTCTAACAGCTACTGACTACTTCACAAAGTGGATTGAGGAAATTCCATGCAGACAAGCAAATGATTCCACCATCATCCAGTTCCTTGAGACTAATATCCTTGCTAGATTTGGATGTCCTGAAAAGATAATAACAGACAATGCTGCTGCTTTCAGATCTAAGAAGATGGTCAGTTTCTGTCATAAATTCCACCTTACTTTGGGCCATTCTACTGCATATTATCCCCAAGGAAATGGCCTTGTAGAATCATCAAATAAAAGCCTGGTAAACATGATAAAGAAAGTGTTGGAAGAAAACAAAAAGAATTGCCATAAGAAACTTGTCAATGCCTTATGGGCAGATAGATTAACAACCAAAAGATCAATTGGGGTCAGCTCATATGAGTTAGTCTATGGATTAGAAGCCTAATTTCCTTCATCACTAGGGATCCCTGTTATGAAGCTACTTCAAGAAATTCAAGCTGAGCCCAATGATATGCAAAGGAGGGTGAATCAGATTATATGTTTACATCAAACCAGAGACCAAGTTTATAACAGAGTTCAAATCTTACAAGAGAAGCTCAAAAAAAGCTTTTGACAGAAGGACCAAGGCTGAGGATTTTAACATGGGTGACAAAGTTCTCAAGTGGGATTCAAGAAGAGAAAACAAAGGAAAGCATGGAAAGTTTGATTCCCTTTGGAGAGGACCATTTATCATCCAAGCAGTACAAGGGAATAACACATACTTTCTTAAGAATCTTGACGATACTGATTTGGATGAAGGTCCTGTCAATGGCAGGAAGCTCAAACACTATTTTGAATATCTTCCATGAGTACAGCATGGCTTCCCTTGTACATAATTGTATAGTGCTCTCTTTAGAGACGTGTGAATAACTTATTTTTTAGAATCTTACAGAACCAGGAAAAGGCTGTACTTCAGCAAGTTATAAATATGACAGTCTGCAATTTTGAGGTTTCAAGGATGAAAGACTCCAAATTTTGGAAGCAGTAGCCAAAAGGCCAAGGCATGCTGACCTGTTGTTCTTGGTCTTTCAAAAAGAAAAACCATCCCCATGTGGAGCCACTGTTGGATACCTATACCAATAGGTTTCATATTTCATGATGGGCAAATTTAAATGCCAAATATGCTCTGCTTTGCTGATTCAAAGATCCCATATTTCCAAGGAAAGGCAAGGTGTGTACATGCCTTCATGTCTATTAAATTTTGATGGATGGTCCAAAAGTCCAATCTGGATCATGCCATGTTTCAATTTTTCTGTTGTAGAATAGAGAAAGAAATCTGTCCAAACTGTTTAATCTTGGCAGATTAGTAGTCAGGCAGAGAAACTAAGGTTCCCAACTGCTTAATCTGGGGCCTTGGAAGAAATAAGGGTAGTACTAGATAGGAAATCAAAATAAAAAGCCAATAGAAAAGAAAAGGCAAATAAAGGGTCTGCAAGTCCAAGTGCACCCTCCAAGAAGAAACAAAAAATGCTAGGCTAAATAGTTGGGTAGGTAGATGGGGTTGCAGAAGTGGTGTTCCTTCCAAGCTGCATTTTGCTAATCAAATACAAGGAAAAGAACATAAGGGAGCATGTCTAACTTCCCTTTTCCCTTTATTTATCACTCGTTACTAACATCCCTTCACCAGTTGTGATTATGAAAGAATTCAAGGTTTTATGTTGGTCCTTATTTCCTTTAGAAGCCACATTTCTTGTGTAAAGTTCTTTTCATTTTGATCTACTCTTTAAACTAAGTTATTTTCAAAGAAAACTTAGTAATTTCACTCCTCATTCATCTTCCCCCTCCATATTGACCTCTAACTCTTATTATCTAGCTCCCTATGTCTCATTTTCCCTACTATTATAACACCATGGTGTATAAACCCTAAGCATTTTATAAATACCCCCTCCTCGGCATTATAGCCATATGATTCACTACTAAGGAATTAAATTAACACCTAGTTAAGCTCAAGAACCCAAGCCTTTCCTTTTTTGCCTCCATCAGAACTCATTCTACCTAGCCCACCCTTCATTTTGCCCTAAGAACCTTGAAAAAACCCCTTTTGCACCCTTATACCCGCTCAAAAGCAAAAAATGCATGAAAAACCCACCTTCTCCGTCTTATCCTAAGGTCAGGACCCATTTGCGCCTTCATATGAAATTTCATTAAAAACCCACTTTATCCTAAGTTTTTATGATATGTGCACTGTTATGAAAAAACATTAGAAAATCATGCAAATGCGCGAATATTTCCAAAGTCCCGCCTGGGCACAGATCCCATCAAAATTCATTTTTTAATCCCCGCCCGACGCCGTATCACCCGTGCAGATCATCGGCCTGATAACCGTCTGATTGAGCTCTTTTAATCCAATGACTGACGTTGATATCGGACCGGCCCCGACGTCCGGACGATATCGTCCGATATCTGTCAGTCGCTGACGTCAGGCCGGGTCCACGCGTCGCCTCCAAGTTCCATCGGAGCCCCCTATGACAGATTCCTTTTCATAACAGAGGCTGCCCGATATTGCGCCACCTATCTGCCGACGTCAGTGCCCCCTCACTGCCTGCGTTAGCGCCTCGACCGCGCGCCCTATCCACCATTACGCCACCTGTCTGCCACCTCACCGCCCCTGTGGACCGGTCATAGGCCGCCACGTCACTTGATGACGTCATGCTGGCGTCATCCAACCCTGACCCACCTAATGACGTCATGCTGACGTCATCCAACCCTGACCCACCTAATGACGTCATGCTGACGTCATCCAAAAAAGGCGCGAATGACCCAAAAAAGCCATATTTTGTCCATTTTCGCGTCTTTTTCTCACTTTTGAAAAAAATGATTGTTTCTCTCTCTGCATGCATTTTACGACCATTTTTCACCAAATTGCTTAGAATCAACCAGGAGACCTCCGCACGCCTACCCACCTGCATTGGTGACCCGGCCAATCGATTTACCAGGTATTTCTCCATTCGAGTCTTCTCCAAACCTTGTTTTTCTTTGTAAATAACAAAAAATTCACTTAGAGCACAGAAAACGCATAATTCACCAGAAAATTACCTGCACCCAGCTCCCTCTTGAAAAGTTAACAGTCGAAATTCATCAGCCAAGCCATTTAGACTGAACTTTCACTGAAAACCCGCATTTTTCATTCGCGCAGTCGTGAACTAAAACCTGGAACCTGCACTCAATTGTTGAGAAAGGTCTGTTAAAGACTAATATTTGCCTTCTCATGGGACTAATACAGTATTTCAATTGCTGCAGACTTGCCCTGTTACTCTGCACTTTTCAATTTTACCTCTTTACTCAGGCAGTGCTCTTTACTATTACCCAGTCTAAGAAACAACAGTTTATTTACAAAACAGAATCCAAGTAACCATGGAGACTCCAGTTGCACCAGTTGCCCTCAATGTCGCTCCCTTAAATTCCCCTCAGAGAGAATTGGAGTGGTAGGATTTGGCAGACTTGGACTACTAAATCTCAGAGGACTCCTCATCAAAAAGCAAGTTCCACCTCCACCTGCTGAATGAGCTTAAGGCCAAACATAAGGATGGGATAGACATACTGGGCATTTGGGATTCCTTCCTCCCAATTTTCAGGCTCCCTCAGGTCAACCAATTCCCTGACCTGATTCATCTGTGTGCTGTCTGCTATGACCCCATGCAAAGAGCTGTGCTTGACCCTGCAGGCTCAATGGTATTCTACATGACGCCTGAGGCCATTAGAGAAATGCTGCAGTTCAAGACTCAGAAGAAATTGGTCCCCTTGTCTCTATTGGATTTGATCAACCAAGGAGCTAAGATGCTAACAGATGCACAAATCATAAAGCTCAACCAATTGTTCATTAAAGACTCTGACACTGTGCTGTACCCTCCTATTTTTGATGGATAACTCAATCAACTGGGTGTAGATCTTGTAGACATGATCAGTTCCATCTTGGGGTACAAATCAGTTGAATTTGTTGATGAAACTGTACTAGTAATGATGACTATGTTTTCCCCTGGCAAGAGTCCAATCTATTATGATTATGCCACATACATTTCAGATAAGATGCATGAGCAGTTCTTGAACCTGTCAAGAGAGAAGGTGTTCAGATACACCTCCTACATCTATCACCTCATTCTATATTATCAACATGAGAAGTTCTCCTTCGTTGTTAAGAGAACAGATGCACAAGGCAATCCAAGGTCAGTAGTGTACTGGACCTCAGTGTTTCATAGCAGAACCTACTCTCCATATACCTACTATGAATTCATGGACCTCTTCATCCACCCAGCCATGTCCTTATTCCTAAGCTCACCTCCTCCAAGACTGACTGATGAGATGCAAAGGATCCTGCAGTTATCCAAGGTGTATAGCATAGGGGATTGGTACTTTTACCAACACTACACCGTAATCCGAATATATGGGTGTGAGTTACCCCCATACAGATTGCCCAAGTATGTGCCCATGAGACTATTTGCCCTTGAATATTTCAGGCAATTTGGGAATGTTGATATGGTGCACTTTATAGGCAAGGGCAAGAAGGCACAGCTAAAGGTGAAAAATCAATTGGGCCACCTTGTCTTGAACAAAAGGGAAGGCTGGAAAGAAGCTGATAGAAAGCTAGAATGCCTTGGCCTGAAAACCAGCTTCCTTTGGAAACCCTATGACCCTAATCATTCCATATCATTTAGAAGGCTAAAATATAAGCTCTCTAGCTATGACCATGTGAGTTTGCCCCACATTTAAAAATTTGCCAACCAACCAAAATAGAAAAGGGGCACACTGGAGGAACCGGTCACACAAGAAGAACTGAATGAAAGAGCTAGAAGGCATCTTCTGAAATTGGCTGACTTGGAATCTCCTCCACAATTTATTCACTCTGCCAAAGCCTCAAGCAGGAGTAGCTGCCTCATCATCTACAGCACATCAAGAGGAAGTCCAAACCACAAGCCAAGCTCAGAGCAAAGGCGAGGAGAAGGACATGGAAGAGCAACAGGCACAGCAGGGACAGGTGCAGCCACCCCAACAGGTACAGCAGCAAAAAGAGCAACAGGTACAGGGGGAACAGACAGCAGAGGCCCCAATGGCCACCCAGCAGTAGCCAACACAAATGGCACCCCACAAACAAGATTCAAGGATTGACTCCTCCGTCCTCCAAACCCCTCAAAGGGAGGACGTGAATAGAAAAAGAGACAGAGAAACTCCCCTTAATGCATCACCAACTCAAGGGGAGAAGAGGCAAAGACTAAATCCCTTCTCTGAAGAAGAAATTCCAATGGGGCAGACTTCAGGAACAGGCTTGCCCAGCATGGAGGCCTCAGCCAGCTCCTTCCAACAAGAGCAAGACAGGGCAACAGTAGGAGAAGTCAGCTCCTCAGGACAAAGGAGGGAAGGTGAGAAAAGCATTAAGCAACAGTTTAAAGACATCAAAAGCAGAAATGAACCATTAAAGCTGCAATTATATAATCACCTATTGAAAATGGCCCCTACAAACCAGCAAAGGCTCATGTATGCATATGATGCACATGAAGGAAAAATGATCATGAGCCATTTTACACCAACAGTGCAGCAACCACAATCAGCTGCAGATTATATCAGGACCAACCTGGAGGTCCTGTCCAAACACATCCACCCAATGGATCAAATAGAATTGCACAAACAAACGGGTGAGATGGTCTATGCCACATTGGCAGATAAAAACCCTGGTAAACTATAGGCTACAAAATAGCCTAAATAACACCACTGCACAAATTGAGCTGGAAAGGGCTTCCTCTCAAGCTAAAGACAATAGGATCAAAGCTCTGGAGGAAATTATAATAGAGCTTGGGCATGATCCTAATGATGTTAAGGCAGTGCAAGAAATTCTGAAGCTGAGGGATGCTGATATGGCAGCATTAAGAAAGATGTTAAAAATCCCAGCAACTCTTCATCCTCAAACAGAAGAGGTTTCCCAGCTCAGGCAAGAGAAGGATGCAGCTGCTATTCTCATGACATTATACAAAGAGCTCATACATACTCAAGAAAAGCTACAGGAATCAGAGGCTACCTTGCAAGCAGCATTACAGCAAAAGGAGGCAGGGCAAACCTCAGAACCTCCTCCACAAACAATAAATCTTGAGGAAATCCCTCAAACTACTGCCCCTCCCAGCTAGCAGGTACAACAGGCAGCACCATCCACCTCAGCACCAACAACAGAGCAGGCTGAAAGCCTTGATATGCAAAAGCTGAGGAATGAAATTCAAGTCTTGGAGTCTCAGATGTCAAAGCTAAATCAAGCCAAGGATAGTCTGGAAAAAATAAATGAGAAATATGACAAGTCCAAGCAAAATGTGGCTGAAAGAGAGAGGGAGGTAAAGGCCCTCAAGAAAAGGATAACTGAGCTAGAAAAAGAGCT
>APFE031229734.1:4919-18918 GCA_000404065.3 Pinus taeda
CTTCATGCTTTAGGGGGCATCTGTTACACAGTAAAATGTCACTACCATCATGTCAGTCTCCCTACTGTGCTATAAAACCACATTCACCTAAGCTCATGCTCCTTGAAATGGCTAAAACCCCTCTTTGCCTAAGTTAATTGAATCATCGCGTCTATTCATTAAATAACCGCACTGACCAGCGGAGGCTAATGTAACTGATGCGCTACTAGCGCGGAAGCACACGTGTTTTCCGCGCTGGTCCAATTTCACGGACAGCGCACCCTTCGCTTATACTATTGAGCGCTGACCAGACCTCTTCTATAATAGATCTGCGATGCCAGCGTGCCAGCCCAGTTTTGCACCCGCGCTGATCCTGTTTAGGCGAATTTGTTCTAACAGCCAACCTTCCAGATGACTCCAGACTTGGTTGTTAGCATTGTTGAGGTCGCCATCCTTTCTCTGGCATGTCTGTTCGACTGACCATCCACTTATCTTGGGGGTAAAGCTCATCCTTTACCTATTCATGGAGACTCCTTCTCCTTTATAAGCCTCCTCCATTGCCCATGAGCAGCTAGTTTGGAACATATAGACTTTGATTGAGGAATTCTTAGTGCATTAGTGCTGCTCTTTCTAGGCATTTGGTGTGTTGTGTGAGGATTTCTTTGAGCTTGAGGAAGGTCATGAGTTTGTTGCCTTGTATGTGAGAGAGAGACCTCTTTGACTTGGGAGATTTGCTTCAAAGGTGAATGCTTGGAAGACATGCTGGCTGGACCCTCTAGAGAAGGACTCAGCGTCAGGACTTCGGTTGTACCTTACTCTATTTTCTGATTAATAAAGATAGATGACTACTCTTATGGTTCCATTTCCATTTGTCCTATGAATGATTAATGTAAATTGTATCCCTCTTGACTGATACATAGTTGTTTTTAGTATATTTTACGCTTGTGTTTGCTCTCTCTTTGCTTGTGCAGGTGTCCATCCGCGAGGATAGTGGAGGACTGTGATCAGCTGGAGCGAAGGAGCGAGAGGATCATCTCTTCGATAAACATAGAGCTGGAATCCAAGTAGGTTTCTTTTACCCACTTGTTAATTACAACTAGGAACCTGCAGTGTAGCATTGTATGATTGTTGCTAGACCCCCTTTGGGCTAGTAGGGATTGCCTCTATTCGTAGAGGGGATTTACCTCTCCAACAGTGCTTAAGGATCTCAATGAGAGCAAGAGCTCTGTAGACTCTGCTCCTCCAGGATGATATCATTTTTGAAGGAATGCACCTCGGACTAGTGCCAAGTTTGAAGTTCAAAGATTGGGATCTCGCCGACCATGAGAAATTCCCTCACTTGGTGACTGCGCACCTCATGAAGCCAAAGCAAAACACCACAGTGGGAGTCATAGAGTTGGAGCTGTGCAAGTGGTTACGCGGAGTTGGAAAGGCAGGGTTGTTGAACCTGTTCTCGGTGCTGCATTACCATTGCACCTAGTGACTATCTTTTTCATCAGGCAACTACTCTACCTAATGCATATTAGGTGTTTGTGGCTAGAGGAGCCCATCCCCATCATGGACCACCTAATCCATAGAATTACCCGACTCCCTTGTAAGGGGGAAGACCCAATAGACATTTCGGAGGGTAAAAGCAGTGATTCGGCTATTGCGAAGGACATGAAAAAGAAATACAAGCTAGAGAAGAAAGCAAGGGGCTACGCGATCACTAGTATCAACAATAAGGTAGTCAGAGTTGCGACTCAGATACTGGCAGGTAAGGTCATGTGGAAGTGTCATGCGTATGAGGTTCCCATGCTGGTGGTTAGACTTTTCGAGCAGTGCGCAGAGGGGGTCTAGTTTAACTGGTTTGAATTCTTGTGCAAGGAGTTCCTGGAGAACTGCTGCGAGGCACAGGAATAGGGGAAAACCTTCTAATATGCATGGCTTCCACTGTCCATAATGTTGGTGGCTAGGAAATTGCTTGAGGATAGTTAGTTCCCAACAATTGCGAGGGATCTCCTAGAGGCCCCAAAGTATGCTTCATTGTAGGCCACTCAAGATGTGCATCGGATCCGAGACAATAAAATATTCTGGATGTTCATGGAGATGAACATCAGAATGGGGATTAACTGCAAGCCATGGTTCTCACCACTATCTATAACAGCTTATAAAGCTTCACGGAGTTCAAGGCAGACTTCCACCATGTTTACATTAGGCCGCAAAAGGACCCCGTGAAGAAGTGGAATCAGTTCCCGTACATGGCCATGGATGATGTTATCTTCGATGTACTTGAGGCATGGCCATCAGAGTGGTGTGCTCCCACCACCTCCATGATAGAACCAAAAAAGTCTGCTTCCGAGTGAAAGAAGGAGGAGACAAAACTATGGATGGTGTAGTTGGTAGAAAAGAGAAGAAAAGAGGTCGTAGTAGAAGCACAAAATGCTGCAGAGAAGGAGCGTAAGGGCTAGAAGTTGCCTTCACCCAAATAGGAACAAGAAATGGAGATAGAGACAAAGTAGGGTGGTGTGGAATTACAAACAGAGCCAACACAGTTGAAGTGCAAGTGTCTGAGAGAGCAGGTGAGGCCACGAAAAAGTCAAAAGCGTCTAAGACTTCTTTCGACTCGATCACCCTCACTAAGGGAGATCTACATGATATAGGGGAGACGGTGCACAAATTCACTGTGGAGGCCCTCTAATAGTTTGCGGAGGAGAATCCGATTATGTTGGGTGCCCTTTGGACACAGATTCAGGAGTTGCAGGTGCACACTCCCCAGGCTGGTACTCTCTCGACCAACCTTGCAGTAAGAATGCTCGTGGTTGAGGAAAGGTTGTGCACCCGCACAACCAACACAATAGTGCTACTAAAGGGGGCACTAATTTCAATAAACAAGGCTGATAGGCCCATGGTCATTGTGTTGAAAAGGGTAGGAATCAACAAGGCTGCGCTCCCTCGGGAGATGCTCTATGTCCTACAGGACGAAGTGATTGCAAAGCTGTGAGCTAGGAAGGGTCACGCGCTATAAGTGTTGAGTGAAAAAAGAATCAACATGGAACAACTGAGCCTACAACGTGATTAGGTTGTGGTGCAAAACTGACAGATGGCGCAGGTAGTTGAGGAGGCCTGCCAGATTGTCCCTGAGTTGGCCATCCTAGCAGAAGCACCAGCAGAGGCATGCATTGAGAGGTTAGCAGTAAGAGTGTGTAAGGTGCGAGAAGAAATGGTCAAGGTCCAACTGGAGCTGAACCTTCATATAATAGAGCTGTGATGGAAGGCATAGCCTTCAACTCCTCCAAAGGTAAGGGAACAACACACCAACGACATTACAACGGGGGTGGAGGAGATCAACAGTGCAGTGAGGGACTGCACAAAATGTTGGAAGAATCGTTCGATGTCCTCACCACTCTACAGGAGGACCTAAACATACAGTGCTTAGGAACAAAGGTGTGTGAGCTACAACAACAGTGTGACAACGTCAAAGGGACTACGCAGACGGTGGCCCTCACACAGAGGCTCGCACGAATGTAACAGGCCAAAGTTCTTAAGGAGCAAGTAGACGCAACGCGACTTAGAGAAATGGTTTTGAAGGCATGTTTTTAGCCTTGGATCGACGAGGCCTTCGTAATCACAACAAAAATTGAGGGCAAGCTCGCACAGATGCAGGGGATGTAGAGGACGCAGGAACAAATACAGGGGAGTAGTTCCGACACCGCAGGCTCCAAACAACGCATACAATGTAGGTTTTAACCCCGTATAGAAATTACCTGCATACGAATTCTAAATCACAGAAAAATAAACAATGTGAGAGCATAACACATAAAAACACATATGCACAGAGATTTTCCCCTGGATCCCAAAGCCGGGACTACCAGCTTGATTTTTCATTACATTCCTTTCAATGTTACAATACATATTTATACATGCCGAAGCATCCAATACCATGGACCGAAAACCATTGCTTCCAGAAAACATGTGCGAAAATCATGCACAAAACCATAGGTGGGTCTGCCCAACCTAACATAGTGTCCAAGACCATAGGGGACCCCATAAAGTGGGGTTACGGGTACCCTTCAAACCCCCTGTTAACTATGTGGAAAGAATATAACACAACCCAACATACAAGAGATACAATAGGCAACCGCTCAGTCCGTTGCCGACCTTGTAACAGTCCGAGCAAAGTTGGGAGGTCTCGGTGTGAAGATCGCCACATTGACAGAGTGACTCGAAGGCAAGTCACGATGTTTGTGTTGGGGGCCTATTGGGCAGGGGATCCCCCCAAAGCAAGTGTTGGGGCTTAAAGCCCAAGCTTTGACTAAGTCCGATGTAAAGACTCTTCGATTTGTCTGCGTGGAGCGCAAAGTTGTAATTGAGTCATAGGGTTATCTGCCCTTACTTTTGTAAATGTAATATCGGTTTGAGAATTCTACCCATGGTCCACGGACCATGGGATTGTATAAATAGAGTGAGGCTCTAAGTGTAAAGAGACATCAGATAGAAGGAACATAAGAAGATCTAATGAGGAAGCATTGAGTCTAAAGTGTAAAGTCATGTCTTTGGGGTCGTAGAGTAGGAGAAGGCTCTGCAGCTGAGTGCACAGAGGCCTAGTAGTCTACAGCTGAGTGCGCAGGGCAGGTTGAGTCTGTAATCGATTCAAGCATTAATAAAGAGAAGTTTTACATTATTTTTGTGTATCTTTTCCTATTTTATGCATTGAAATATATTGGGTATGAATTGCAAGTTTTCTGTTTATTTGTTGGGTCAACTTATATAAATATGTTGAATAAGTGAATATAAGATAAAGTATCTGTTCATGTGAAGATAACTAACTGTTATAAGAAGATAAGTAAGATCCATAATGTAACTCGGGGAAATAGCGCAGATCACTGCTCTAGTAGCATGAAAGCTTCATAGCCCTTGGTTAGGGTTGCGTGAAGGTGAATGTAATAGGGAGTGAAAGCCTCATAGGTTAGGAAAGTGCATGGAGTAACCTGCTCGAAGATAGTCACAGTTGGAATAAATCGACCCCTCAGACATCTCAAGGGTGCGAAAACTTGATTCCAACATCCCAACATACTGCTTGGGTGAGACCTCAGTCCACACCCCACGGACTATTGTCGAACGGGCTAGTTGTACAAGGATTTGTTTGGCTAAATAACTCTAAACCTGGGTCAGGCCCCATCAAGCGAATAAAAACAATCTTTAGGATACCACAGTATCCTTTGGATCTGATTCAACCCGATTGGACTACTTAGCTGAGCCATGTGCTCGAATGCTATAACGTGACTATTAAAGAAGAAGATGAGGATCCGTGAAAAATTAACATCCTTGAAACAGTGGGTCATCACGAGGTTGAGGGACCACAAGTTGAGAATCCTGATATAACTGCACCACTGAAAACAAAACAGGTAAATATTGGTATGGAGGAAGAGCCCAAATTCATAAATATTGGAGATTACTTAGATGATGTGACGGTGGATAAGGTCACTGAATTGCTCCATGAATACTAGGATATGTTACCTACCAAGTTTATGCATCTCAAAGGGATAATAGGAGACTTGGGTGTTACGAAGATCACGCTAAAACTTGATGTGAAGTTGGTTAATCAAAGACCTTACCGTCTCAATCCGAAGTATAAGGAGAAGGTCCGCTTAGAGCTAGACAAGATGCTCGCGGTAGGCATCATTGATCACATAGAAGAATATGATTGGGTAAGCCCAATGGTGGTATAGGAAAAGAAGCAGAAGGATGAAATAAGGATATGCGTAGATCTCAGGAAGTTGAATGACGCTTGCGTACATGATCCTTTCTCGACTTCGTTCACTGATGGGGAGTTGGATAATGTAGGTGACCAGGAAGCGTATTCCTTCACTGATGGGTTCACTGGGTACAACCTTCACAACTAAGTGGGGATGTTTTTAGTACATTGTAATGCCTTTTGGATTAAAGAATGCGCTTGTGATTTTTTTGTGCGTAGTCATTGCTGCGTTCAAGGAATTTATTCATAATTTTCTGGAGGTGTACTTTAATGACTTGACTGTGTTTGGGCTGGTGAAATGCCATGTAGCAAGTTTGCGCCTGATGCTAGATACCTATTGAAGGTACTAGATTGCCCTCAATCTAAAGAAGTGCATGTTTTGTGTTCCCTTTGGGACTCTATTGGGACATGTGGTTTGTAGATAGGGACTAATGGTAGATCCTGCGAAGATCACGGTAATACTTAACTTGGAAGCACCGAGGAGTGTGAAATAGTTGCACACAACCTTAGGACATACTGGGTATTACAGGAAGTTTATCAAGGGCTATGCCCAGATCACCACGCTTATGGAGAAGTCGTTGAAAAAGGATGTCACATTCTATTGGAATGAGGATTGTAAGAAATTCTTGGATTTATTGAAAGAAAATATGGTCATCGTGCCGATTTTAGTCTTCCCAAATTGGAAGAAGGAGTTTCATGTACATGTAGATGCGTCATGTATAGTGATGGGAGAAATACTGACATAGGGTGGCAGAGGAGAATTGGACCATCCCATAGTGTTTTCAAGTAGAAGGTTATCCAAGGCTGAGAAGAATTATTCCGCTAGCGAGCATGAAGGGTTCACCATGGTACATGCGCTCTAGAAGTTTAGACACTATTTGCTTGGATGCCATTTTAAGATATATATGGATCATTCTGTGTTAAAATACCTGGTCAATAAGATTGTGTTGGGGGCACAAATCTGCAGGTGGTTGTTATTGTTACAGGAGTATGGTTTTTAGGTTATTGTAAAGCCTAGACGATTGAACGCAGGATTGTACCATCTTTTGCATAATGAAACAGGGGAAGAGCCCACTAATTTGGAGGAGGGATTGCCTAACACACATCTATTTGTAGTGTGCATCGTAGATGGTAATTTTGAAGACATCATACACTTCCTAATGACAGGAACTACCCCAGAAGGTTACACTATCGAGTAGAAGAAGGAGTTAGTGGTGTTTGCGACAAAATTTTTTGTGATTGTCGGGCATTTGTTCAAAATGGGGTCTGAAGAAATATTGCAATGATATGTATCGAATTTGAAAGGAGCAGTATCCTCATGGATGCTCATGGGGGCACCAAGGGAGGTTAGTTTGTAGGGAGAGCAACCACGCAGAAGACTCTATGCACAGGGTTGTGGTGGCTAATCCTCCATTAGGATTCAAAAGCTTACTGCAAGGTGTGTGATGTATGTCAAAGTATGGGTAGGCCATCACGGAGGGGTTAACTGCCTCTATCCATAAATGACATTATAACCCTTTGAGAAATGGGCAATAGATTTTGTGGGACCCATTCAGCCCCAAGAGAAGAAGACAGGAGCGCGGTACATTATCACCACGACTGAGTATTTGAATCAATGGGAGGAGGCACAACCTGTGAAGGATTGCATAGGCACAATTGCTATAAAATTCCTCTTTGAGTATGTATTGACATGATTTGGGTGTCCAAATATTTTGATGAGTGATTGGGGTACGAACTTTTTGAATGAGACGATCAGCGCACTAACGAAGGTATTTCAGGTATATCACCAGAAGAGCATGCTTTATCACCCATAGGCTAATGGGGTGGTGGAAGCATTCAATAAAGTGTTGGAGAACGTGTTGACCAAGGTTTGCAATGCTTAGCGAAGTGATTGGGACCTACGCATACCCGTAGTACTATGGACCTATCGAACGACATGCAAGAAGTTGACTGGACAGATACCCTTTAGGCTTGTCTATAGTGTTGAAGCAGTGATGCCCATGGAATACATTGTGCCTGGTCTGCACATAGTGGCACTCATGGGTGTGACAAATTGCAGAGCCCTGGAAGAGAGCCTCGCAGAGCTGGCTGAACTGGAGGAAGAGAGATTTCTAGCTGGATTCCACCAGTAGGTCCAAAAGCAATGCGAAAAAGCATGGCATGATTGACACATTAAGCTACAAACCTTTAAGGTAAATGATCTAGTTTTGTTATATGGAAGTAAGTTTGAAAAATTTCCAGGGAAGTTCAGAATGCAGTGGTTAGGGCCCTATGTCATTAAGGATATTACCGATGGTTGAGCAGTCCAGTTGGTTAAATTGAATGGAGATTCCTTCCTAGGAAAGGTGAATGGTAGCCGATTGAAGCCATACACGAATGGTCTGGCCATGTGACTATATGACGGTAGAAAAGTCTTAGCACTCCAGGCAGCTGAAAGGAGGCGCGGGACTATAAACTACACTACCTAGGTTGGGGAGCTGCGTGATTGGAGGATTGTGCGAAGCAAGGAAGTGTCGCAGGGTTCACAACAACACAAATGGAGTTGCATTACCCAAGGCAAAATTGCGTAAGTCGGCCAGAAAGTGACCGTTAAAGTCATTGTTCATGATTTGAAGGTAGAAATGCGGCCAAATGAAGCAAGTGGCCAGCATTTAAGACAGAATTTATGGGTCAAATCCTTGAAAATCTGTAGCCAATATGGGATTAATGAACCAAATGTGGGGGGAACGGTTGAATTTGAATTCAAAATGCCATATAAATTACAGGTGGCTTCCCAACCAAAAACACTTGGCATTTTTAGTATTGAGTTGTTGAGCTCTCAGATGCATGTTTGCACTTTCCTTAGAAGTCTTGGAAGAAGGGAAGGCTTCGAGGTAACCGCAAACCAACTTTTAAGCATAGGATCTAGCCAACCTATAGCTCAGAGAGGGATCGCTCTATATAATTTAGCTATGTTTGCTTAGATATTAGGCTAGTTCTAGAGTTCAGGGGGGCTTCTGATTTGTATAAAGCTTTGGTGGTGGAATCCTTAAAACAGGTAGATAGGTTGATGCCTTTAGGCCATTGGGTAATGGAGTCAAAGAAGGCGTAGCAAAGCTGGAGTTAACTCACTAAAGGGAATGTTCAAGGGGTAAGATAGTAGAGTGAAGTACAAATCCTTGGACTAAATGGTGAAATGAGTCTTAACGAAGGTGAGAGGGAAATCAGGAATCCTCAGACTGAGGGTAAGATGGGGGAATAACAGTGAATCATGAGTAAAGGGAAATTAAGAATCCTTTACTATAGACGAGAGGAGAAACTACAGAAGCTAAGGAGAAGTTAAGAATTCCCTAGCTAAGATAGTTTAAGAGAAAACATTAAGAATGTATAATAGTAAGAAAGAGTGCAGTTAAGAAAATTCTGAAGTAATATTCAAGTTAAAACATTGAGAATTCTGAAACATTTAATATTATGAAACAACTTTAAGAGAGATAAAACAACACAAGAAAATTACTCATTTGTACTCTGGTTTACACATGAATCCCTTGAAATATCTTATCTTTATTCATCAATCCAACATGCTGGCCCAGTCAGTAATAAAAAAACTTTATAGTCTTTGAACAAAATTCTATTGAAAGTATAAGAATCCACCTTACACACTTCGATTTATGAAGTATTTATACAAAATGTTTTTACAAAATATCCCAAACTAGCTTGGGAATTAATCCAGGAAATTCAAAATATCTTCTCGCAAGAAGATAGAGACAGCTATTGAACTGTTTTCTTGTTATCCCTTTTATTGTGTTTTAGCTGGAAGTTTATGGTTGCTATGCTCTGCGCTGGCCAAAGGCTGCTATCTTCTATACTAATACTCTTTGACACGGATACTCTTTGACCCTGTAACCTTTGACTATGATGCCCTTTTACCTTGTTAACTATGTGTTTGACCTTTAACTGTGTTCTGCTATAGTAAGTCAGTCAATTTTTCCCATTCTTGATCTATTGGTTGGTGGATACACACCATTCTCCGATAAGTTTCATCTACCTCATTGTATTTGGAAAATGAAGCCTTATTTACAAATAGATGTTTTACCTCATGTTGGAGGTAAAATAGATTTTCAAAAGCATTGTACAGTACCTTTCCTATTGGTACTCCTGAAACTTGTGAAGTAGCCACTTGTTGTCTTGCTACATCCTTGAGTTTGTTCTTGTAATCTCCTTGTTCCGTAAGTTTATCATGAATGACTAAGGGATTAGGTAATCCGTTTTCCTTTAGCTTATCAAACTGAGCCATGAACCTGTCAATGACTACTTTCACTTTCTTGCTATTTTTGTCTAACTTATGCA
This sequence comes from Pinus taeda, assembly GCA_000404065.3. NCBI lineage: Eukaryota > Viridiplantae > Streptophyta > Pinopsida > Pinales > Pinaceae > Pinus > Pinus taeda. The sequence goes on from APFE031229734.1 coordinate 14,962, forward strand.
TAAGGTCTCTCTTGGTGAGGAATTTCTTTACCTCCAGAATAGTAGCAATCCTGTCTTCAATTTCTAGTTCTTGTAGTTGGTACTTGTTCTTTGAATTTAAGAACTAGATGAGCCTAGTAGCATCTCTAGGCCTATTGCCTAATTCTATCTTCACTTTCTCAATAGCCTCTGTTATTAATATTATGAGGTCAATCTTCTCGAATATGACCTATATGGATGGCCAAATATCATTGACAGAGTCAATGATATTGGCCGATAGTTTTTCCTTGTCTTCTCCAAGTGGCTTCTTTAGTGTCAAGTCTCTTTCCATTAACTTGAGCTTTTCCTTTATCCTTGTAGCCTTCTGTTCCTACTCTTTCTGCATAATCTTGGCAATATTATAGTATGTTTCTATGCTTGCCACCTGTTCCTTTAGCTTGTTTATCTCATTTGTCTAAATATACATTTCTTCCATGGCATGAACAAGCTTGGTTGTTTCATCTATTGTTGTACCTATTTGTGTTGTAGAAGCTACTGATGTAGATGCTGCAATGGTGATGGGCAAGGTAGTGACTATAGGAGTTTTTGGAGCCAATGTAGATGGTACTATAGTAGTCACTGTAGGGATTACAGTTGCTGGTGTCATCCCTACTTCACCTTGCTTCAATTCAATTAAGGCATCCAATTCCTTCTCCATGCTCCTCAACTAATCATTCAAATTAAGGACTAAATCCATTAAGTCCTCATTCTGAGTTTGAGACTGTAACACCTCCTATGTTTGTGGATGATGCAAGGAGGGTATCTTTAGTTGCTTCTTCAGTGAAGAAATGTCCTTCCTCTTCTGTTTTATTAACTCCTTTGTTGCTTTGATATCTTTGGGATCATGTCCCATCTCTATGATCAAGTCTTTCAAAGACTTGATTCTATTATCCTTGGCTTGTGATGAAGCTTGCTCAAGCTAATACTGAGCTGAGGTGTTGTTCAAGAAAACTTTGTAGTTGATGAATAGCTATGGAATTCTCTATCAGGGTGGAGTAGATCATTTCTCTAGCCTACTTGTGAAACTCTATTTGGTCCACGGGGTGAATATCCTTGGCCATCACCTCAAAATAAACTTTCGTATAGTCAGTGGGTACCCTTGGTTGTTGCACAGTTGGTTGAATGAAGAACCCCTGCATCTTCCCCTCTTCGATGTCAAAGACTAACATCAATCTACTCTAACCTAGAGTAGAATGTTTGAAAAGCTAAGCATATGTCTCATCTTTCAACCTTTCATTCCTCATTTTTATCTCTTTCAATTTGTCTTTGATACTTTTATCCCGGTTTGCTAGCTTGCTAAAGGACAAGGCCTGTACGCTCATTTGTCTTTGTATCATATAGGTTCCTAAGGATGATGGGGGTTGTGTTTCCTCTGAAGGAACAATACCTTTACTCCTTTCTAGCCTAGAATCAGTTATTTCAACTGAGCCTTTGGTGTCTTCCTGCTTTGACATAGGATTGAGTCTAGGCTTTTTGCTTTGGCCTCTTTCATATTGAACATTGAAGGCTTGTGTCCCTGAACTTGATCCTTCCTCCCTGCCCCTTTTGGGATTTTTCTCCTCATTCAAAGGAGTCTGAATCATAGGGGGAGTGCTCATTGTCCCTTCCTAAGGTGGTACTTGCAAAAATGAATTTTCATCAAGTTGCTTTTCTAGATCTAATAATGTGTTTTCAGCAGCAACTTCAGTATTGTCCCTGTCCTCTAAAGTGTTTACCAACCATGGCAATTGGGTTGCATACTTTTCTATTTTGGGGATGCAGTGATGGATATAGGGAGCCATATTGTTTATGCCTTCTTTTGCAGATGAAATCCAAGGGATCGTATCTCCATATGAAGCTTTGTTTTAGTTTTAATCTTTGAAGGATCAAGCCTGCCTCCTCTCCAACATCTCTGCTATTACAAATAAAAGGACCCAATTGGTCTTTGATCTTGAGTTGGGCTTTATTTTTGGCTGAGACAAAGTTTACCTCATCTAAATTTGTTATCTACCTGTAGTACTCCAAGGAAAAAAACCTCATTGGGAGTATTTAGGTAGTTTGTATGGGGCAAGCTGGCACCCATAAATCCTGATTTCAGTGTGGTTTTGGTACAAGTACAAATCTCCCACCTGATGATTGATGTTTAGATGAACGACTCTCCTGATCTCAGAACTGATTCTTGGTGGAGGGGTTCCACTGAGCATGGTCATCACAGGATGGACAAAGGAATCTATGAATTCATTTTATGAATAGGGGCAGGAATATTGATGAGTCGATGGGGTCTAGAAGATGATTTATCTTGGTTCCCTTGGTGTCCAACTTTTGCAAAGTAAGTGGAAATTTATCTGCTTGGAAGTAGAGGAACATGCGGTATAGTACTGAGGAGTACTTAAAGACTCTCTTAGTGTTATCGGGAAAACTAGTGTCCATTCAAAGTTGCTAGTCCCACTAAGATGGGTAGCTATCTTAGAAACAAACAAACCAAAGTCACTTGTGTTTTCCTTTATGAGAGATAGATGAGAGAGAAGAAGAGAGTACCAACCTTAGTCTTTCACTTGGCTCTTATCTTGTTTCCTCTCTCCCTTGATAGAGCTTTCGCCACTCCTTTCTCACTTGTCTCGCTTCAAAGAACACCTATGGAGTCAAAGCAACATAATACCATCAAAGCATAGAGATATATATAACCATAAACAATATAGGACGATATGTATATTAACCATACAAATGCATACACAAATACAAGATTCAGAGATATACAAGCATATGAAGGAAAACTCAAATAGCTTTATTGATAGAATTAGTAGAAGAGAGGATTACAACCCATCGGTCTCACCCAACATCATCCTCCCAGCATGAAAGCCCTCTTCAACTCATGAAAAGCTAGATCACCCAACACTTCAATGTTTCACAAAGAAACCAATAACACTTGCTTACAAAATACAAAATTCCAGCCTTTGGATCTCTAGGACGAGGGATCCATATATAGATATTTGTAGGTGGGTGAGTCAGCTTCTAGGATTTTGATTAGTGTCATTTCTCTGATAGTTCTTGGTTCCACTCGGAGATTTCATGATCTCTTACTCATCCCTGGGCGAATTCAGAGAGGAAAGTGTCAAATGAGTAGTTTCTAGAAGATTCTGCTCTAGCTCATCGCACCCTACAGAAGGGATTTTCAGTATGCATCGCACCCTTTACATGTGACAGGTGAGATGCATCACACCCTCAGCATGGAGCAGTCTATATGGTTTAGTTTTGATAAGTTCTGAGTAGTTTTTCATGGAGAACTTCTGGGAAATGATGTAATCAGTTGACCTTGTTCCTTTAGGGTATGAAACAACACTTTTAGGGTCTTAGAATCCCTTGGCTTATGGACATATGTGATTGTGGTTGTAGTGCCCAAATATGTCTATAACAGTTGCCCCCTAAAGCATGAGGTCATAAATCTTCTGATGTCAAGTGATATGCTTTATCATGAGGATTTGAGGTTTTTTGAACTGGAAGTTGACCTGTAATAAGATACAATACACATTATTTTTATAATATTTTCATGATCTAGCTGAGGCAGGCATTCCCATGCTCAACTTTATAAATTCATTTTCATGTACATAGGATAGACAACCATCTGTGTGGAAGACTGATGATTCTGGTAGATCCATCATCCCTTGGCTTGGATGATTATCTATGCAGCTATGACGTACATTTGATGTATTTATTTTCCTGAATATATCGCAGCCCAGATGGATGAAACTAGATCCGGGGTCTTCAAACTCATTCAACCTTCGCCTGTAATACAATTCAATCCATGTGAAAAGATGTTATAGTGTCGAACATGGAAATACATCGCTTGATTACTAGCCAATGATGTAAGCAGTTAACAGGCAAGAGAGGAATCACTGATAATGATAATGACCCTCAAGGTACTGCAGTACAATTCACGTGGTGTGAATACATGAGTTGATG
>APFE031229737.1:0-10150 GCA_000404065.3 Pinus taeda
ATACTTCAGGCCCACTATAAGTGTGTAGCTTTATGTATATAATTATGCATCATATAGTTTGTTTTCGAGATAGGAAAGGAAATAAAAATTTGTAGGAGAAATAAAATAAGACTTATGTATTTCAAAAGTATGATATATGTACAAACAAAAATCATTAAGAAATACAAAACAATATTTTTCATTAAATAATGTATATTTTTAAAAATATAAATACAAATACTTATAGTCCATGAGTAATTTAATTAGCTAGTATCTCGATAATATTTAGTACATCATTGAAAATAGAGATAAGAATATGAATTTGGGCAAATGTTTCTTTTTTTTTTTTTTAAAGTTCTGGAGGTTGATCCAATAGGTTTGTCAATATGAAGCTAAAACTAAAGAAGTCAAATCATCAAACATGTAAAGGAAAAGAGGTAATTCCACAAATTATTTTTTAATATATATCGCTATTACATAAATTCGTAACCCTACATATTGAATGTCCTTAGACCCATCCCCATTATGTAAAACTATTGAATGGTACCTAAAATATTAGTTGTGTTCAAGGACACCATAGAGAATTCATGTGTTATTGTTAGAAACCTTGATCATAGTGCTTGAAGACTACAATATTCATTTTCCTATGTAAGGCTCTTATTTTCATCTTCAACCATGGTTTAGGCCCTAACATCATCATTACTATCCAAAACCAATTAATGGTAGTCACTTCCCACTTAAAGGCCAAAGATCTCAAAGAAAGGTCCTATATGGTTTTTCAATTCCTCTTTCATCATGCCTAAGACTTAAAAGCTTTGGTAAGTTACCAAGGGCCTTTTTTTGCTTCCTTAACAATTGATAAGATACAAAGACCCACCATTATTAGTAAAAACATCATAATGTCCCACGATAAACCACTCAAATTCAAAAGATTTCTAAATATGTAATATTTTAAAAATTATAGGTCTTTTCCATGGCGATTAAGAGTAGGAAGCATAATTTTTATCATAGAGTAGTTATTGTCCCCTCATAACCTTGGTTAGAACTCTAGACCCATTCTTGCTTCGGAACTAACCTAATCATGGTGCCGATCAGACACTTGGAAGAAATTAGTAACTAACAAAGGTCTAATGTGGTGGTTCAAGGACTTGTGCATGGCGCTTGAGCTTGAGAAGAATAGTTAAGGGATATAGGGCCTTGTTTCGTCCCCTTCACTATAACAAATGACTTGATACCTATCCATGATGCCTAAGTCTAGTGCATTAATCAACTTAGATGTGAAAGAATCCCTATAGAGGGCTTAAGTTAATGTTTCTAGGTGTTATTCATGGTCCTCAAACTCAAGAAGTTTTACTGACGGATTAACGTCACTAGATCCCCCTTGACTATGATTATACCTTAGTACACATTTCCATTTCAAAAGGCCTACTTATGTCATGTGTATCCCAATCAATGTCCAAAGAACCCTAAAATGTTCTTACATCTTGGTTTTTGGTTTCCTAAATTATTTGAGCCTAAATTATGTTTCTCTGATACCCCTATAGTCATTCAAATACACATCTCAATATTAATATGTGTAAAGGAAGCTCCCTTGTGTCTAAATACCTTGGAGCCATGCTTGTAAGAAAATCCTCTCAAAATAAAATTTTGGGATGAGCTCTTGAAAGGTACAAAGAAAAATTTGTATTTTTCAACCTCTATAACACTAAACCTTGTTTATGGATTGAATTTTCTTAAATTGTTTTTGCAATCTATCCCTATGTACCTATTCTTAGCCTTGAGAGCCATTAAATCCATTATGGAAAAAATAAGAAACATGCAGAGACCCTTCCTTTCCGGTAGATCTAAATGGGAAAAAAATAGGCCCTAAGCACCTCATGGGCCTAGAACTCAGAGATGTTGAAATCTTCAGTCAATCACTAGGAGCGAAAACTTGGTGGCGATGGTCTAGAAACCTAGAATCTTAACGAAGCAAAGTATGGAAGGAGATATGCATGTTAGGAACATATGAAAATTAACTAATTTAGTTAAGAGGGTGAATTATGGGATGTCATCTCTGGAATTTAGCTTGGAAGAATAAACATCAGATTCAAGCTCGCAACTTCTTGAAAATTAATGATGCAAATTTAACCCTATTTTGGGAGGATTCCTAGTAGAAATTGCCCAAATTGGAAAAGGAAGGAGAGTTGAATGGACTAAAAATTTGTTTAATATCACAAGGAAGAGTATTGGCTCAATAGATATGGGCACAACCTTTAACTCAAAAACAATGGAGGAAATGGGAGAACTGCAGACACTCACCAATGGACATAAGATTAGAAACATAAGAAGTTATCAAAAAAGAAGTAGAAAGCAAGAAAATTAAAATCCAATCTAGAAAATACATCCTTTGATGAGGGCATTTTCCTAAAGGATCTTTCAGGTTAAATGAGGCTTACATATTTCTAGTTGGCATAAAAGGACACCCCACTAGAAGTAAATGGGAAAAGATATGAAACTCCAAACTTTGGCCAAAAGTGACCCTCCTACTCTATCTTCTCATACAAAACAAAATCTTAACCTAGGACAATCTCCAAAAAAGGGGTTTTCAAGGCCCAACTAGATGTTGCCTCTACTAGAAAGGAATAGAAATGGCTGAGCATTTACTTAACAACTATAGATTTGCAACAAAAATATGGGATCACTTACCCATAATTTTCATACAATCAGATTAGAACAAAACCAATATTCCTTCAATCCTTAAAGAATTGAACTTCATACCTTTTACAAGTGCTATAATGAACAAGTCATGGAAACTTTTCCCAAGATTTATAATTTGGGGAATATGGAAGGAAAGGAACAAAAAATTCCTCAAAGACCAGTGAATAAATGTGGACACTATTTGGATCTCCATAATGGGAAGGGTAAGAGAAACAATCCTCACAATCCCTTGGTTTGCACAAGATTGTGAGTGTAGTTCCAAGGAATCACACATTTTCGCACTTTTGGGGCTCAACAAATTCTTTCCAATTTTTCAAGCTCCACAACCCCGTTCCACTCCCTCAAGTCCTGATAAATGGAAACAACCTCTTGTTTGCTTCTTAAAATTAAACTTTGATAGACCCCTAAGGGTAATCATGTCCTTGCTAGTGTTGGTATGGTATTTAGAGATGATCATGGAAAAATTATTCACATTTATGTGGTAAATATAGTAGATGACACATTAAGAAAATTTTGAGATAAAAAATGGATCTCATAATGAAAAATGCACTAACCAAATCAACTTTAAAATAACTAATAGGATTCAACATGATGATGTCATCCTCAAGGATATATTTTTTGAAGGGAAAGAAAGTAAACTATTGTTTTTAATCATAATTTTGACTCATCTCCTTATAGATTTACTCAAATTTCAATTTTGGGCATTCATTGGATGCAAAATTTGATTACACATCCAATGAGTACCCACTATGAATACTTTTGAGTAGATCCACACCGAGAAAATTTGAAAATACATGATAAAAATCTGTTTGGAGTAAAACTTTAAGTAGATAAGTCGAAGATATAATAAAAAAAAGATTTTTTCTTTTCCTTTAAAAGCTCATAACTTTATTTTATTATTTTTACTATTCTTTTATTATTTTCCTTACGAGGTCCATTTTAGACATCAAAATTCCCCTAATGCTAATATTGTGGGGTTTTCATCCCTACAACTTAGTCTAATGATATCCAAGCATCTTAATTATCAAAAAATGATAATTGAAGGAGATTATAAAACTATTGTTGTAATGATCAAAATACTATGGAATGGATCCAACCTCACTAAGATCTCTAATAGTTGGAGACTAATAGCGGGCTTAATAAGAATTAAAGTCCTCTTAAAAGTAACAACTACCATTGTTCTATCACATATATGAAGAACTAGAAATAAGTTGTCAGATAAACTGGATAATGAAGGTTTTCACTACAAAGTATATATTCTAGATAAAAAGTGGCTCTAACCTCTTCTTCAAAAGGCTAATAATCATATGCAAGGAAATTCCAGAAATGGAAAAGCCTCCCCTAGACCAGTGAAAATATAGTGGGGTGACCCCCTTACATAGACATGATGGTCATCTCTTTAATATGAGGTGGCACGACACCCACCAAATGGTTCTCGACATGGCCTAGGATACAACTACACCTACATGGTAATCTAACATTTTCATGGGAGGGTGTTATGATCATAGCCTCCATTACATGGGAGCTTGGTGAAGGAAAACTCATCCTAAAGTCTGAATGTAACAACACCCGAACAATAATTATGCAATTAATGACAAGGCAATAACATATCATGGCATGTGATTGAGTAATGGAGGTATAGGAGGGAGGGTTGAAACTCTTGCTATAGTTTATTGTGTTCCATGCCATTTTTCTTGTGGCCACTTCTAGCCTTTTATAGTCTTGCTCGTTTTAGAGATTACAAGTTTGGAAGGAATTAAATTCAATGCTAATCTTGTGATAGAGCTACCACTACATGCATGATTGATGATAATTTGTAGATGGTGAATATTCAGTCTATGGTAAAATGCCTCTGTTTTGTTCAAAATTGGTGAAGGAATCTTAGGTTTATTATAATTGTAATTTATGTTCTACACAACCCTTTCATTGTAGATTTTTTTCTATCAATGTTCAACTAGAGTTATGTATTAGTCATCTTCCGGTCATTTATAACCTCTTTGGGACTTCTAATTCTAGGCGGTGTGATTTTTATGACTTGCATTTGATATTTTTTCCCTTTGTTTTACCCCTACATATCTTGTTTCTCTCTATTGGCAGTGCCCTACTTATTGTTAAGTTGGGTTATCCTTACTTGGCCTCTTATTCACCCTTCCTTTCCCCCTTCTTGGAGTTCCTATTATCTCTCTTCTTCTTTTGATCCCTGTGTAAACTCCATACTCGATTCTCCATTCCCTCCTCAAGATCCTAGACCTAGTTCATGCCCTTCCTAGTGTCCCTAGCTCATAGCAATACATCATCTCTTTGTTCACCATGTAGGTAGAAGAGGATAAGTGGGCCCCTCCCATGCCCCTAATCTTTCTCCCCCCTCTATTTACCAAACCTGAGTGTAGTCAATAGCTCAAGGTATTATAACCTGATATAGAGAAATTATCCCTCACATAATCCAAAGAGTAATATCTGATGTGGAAGAACAAGTAAAACAAGATAGAATGTTTATTCTAGACAGGTAAGTGGACCATGAAACCAATGAATGGATACCTAACGTGGGAAGCTCTACCAAAACATGCACTTCCTCCTACATGAAAATCGTTAATCCTTATTGGCATATTAAAACTATTATGGGGAGAGTTCTTACTAGTAGAGCATACTCTCAACAGGAAATGATCATTTGCATGGTAGAATTGATGGAGAAGGTGGAAAGACTCAGCAAGAAGGTCTCAATTCTGGCAAAGAAGGAAAACTTTTACTTCTTCTCTTCAAACAATGATAGGGAGCCCCAACCATCCACTTTGGTGGACTCCCCAACTGAATGATGATCAAGTAAGCCAAATCTTTCAAGAAGAATATTTATCATATTGCAGTCATTCACATCTCTATCAACGCATGACTTATTTTATTTTGTGGTTTTACTTCCATTTTGAAAAAAATAGTAGATTATAGAATACACATTAGTTTCTCAAGTTGTAGACCAATAGCTAACAATAACTATTTATGTATGCTTTTAAAATTTTTAAAAATAAATATTTAAATCATTGTACACTATTGAGTTTAAAATAATTCATATATATTAAATTATTTTAATATTCTCATTAGATAAAATATAAAATACTAAAAATATATTTGAAAAATAAATTATATATTTATAAAGTAATAATTTTTATATTTCATTAAAGTAAAATGGAAAAAAATGAAAAACTACAACAATTTTTCAAAACAAAAACCTACATTTACGATATTTATTTATTAAACATAATATAATAAGTAAATATATTAAAATAATAAATAATAAAAAAATGAAAATTTTAATTTTTAAATCATTAAAAATTATAATTTTTAATTTATCATTATAAAAAAATAAATTAATGAATTGGTAAAATATAAAAAATATAAAACAAAATAATACTATTTATATATTTTAGTTAAAATTAATAATATAATAATTAAAAAAAAATAAAAATTTTAATTTTAAATTTTTACCTTACATATTACCATTCTTAAAAATGCATTACATATTATAATTTTTAAATTTAAAAACGTTTAGACTCAATATTCTAAATACACTTATTGGTAATTTTATAAAATTATGTTTTCCTCTGGATAACATTGCACACCTAGTAAGGTAATACAATGGTTTGTTATTATTAATTTAATTAATAAAATTGTTGAGCATGGTATATTTTCATTGTTGATTGACCCGTGTTTTGGATTCCAATATAAGCGCTGTAAGTTGGATTATATTTATCAATATCCATTTTTTTATGTTTGCCAATATCCATTTAAATTAGAAAAGGGGATTTTGTAAAATGATTGAACATTATCATTATTGTATTCATTGGTTTATTTCCATTTTTAAATGGGAATAAATGTTTCGTTTCTGTTTTGTTTTGTTTTTTGTTTTTTGTTTTTTGTTTATTATTCCCATTTTCAAATGGAAATAAATGTTTCTGTTCTGTTTTGTTTTGTTTTGTGTTTTGTTTTTTGTTTTTTGTTTGGGAATAAATGTTTTTGTTTTGTTTTGTTTTTTGTTTTTTTTTTTTTTTTAAATGATTGATTATGCTGGTAATGTGTTGGTCATTGGCATGACTTCGGTTTTGCTTTAGTTTAAAAATTATGTTTTGTTTTGCTTTCTTTTTTCTTTTTTGTTTTTTGTTTAGGAATAAATGTTTTTGTTTTGTTTTTTGTTTTTTGTTTTTTTTTTTTTTTTAATGATTGATTAAACTGGTAATGTGTTGGTCATTGGCATGACATCGGTTTTGCTTTAGTTTAAAAATTATGTTTGTTCGGTTTTGCTTTAATTTAAAAATTATGTTTTTTTTCTCTTAAAATTATGGAAAATCTAAATATTTTGAAAAAAATTGAGAGGGATTTTTGTATATTCAAATAAAACTTATAAAAATTCATAATTTTAGGTGTTTTAGATAAATTTATTTTCACATCAAAAACAAGATTAAACCCTGCATCTACAAGATTTTTTGAAATATTTTTTTTTTTTTTGGTCTATTTTTCCAACCACAATCCTAACAATTCCTCAGCCTGAATAAACTATTCCATAACTTTTAGCTCTAAGTGTAAGAGTCTTGATCACTTTACAGCTGGGCCGATAGCGTCTGCTCTGTTTAGTGAAGTTCCCCAATTTGGAAAAGTTGTTTTCCCAATACGGCAGTGAGATGGGATGTAAAGCGAGAACAATAACTGAAACGGAAGGGCCCAGTTAAGCTGCAATCGACATAAGTTTGGCGGTAGGGATTCTTCCCTAACTTGCGGTGCACGGCAAGATAGTCGACACACTTCCGAACAACCTCGTGTTAGCCGGAATGTCGTATTAAGTCTCAGAAGAAATCAACTATAAAGTGCATTAAAATTTAATCACACCTTTTAACCTCAAAGAATAATCATGCCTCGGTAAGCAACACATCTTTCAAATACCACCCTGCATTAAAATTTAATCGTGCGTAATGCTTTCTTTCCATAGAGTTTTCAAGGACATAAATTTTAATGACATCTTTCAAATACCACCCTGCCCACTGTTAATATAACAATGAGTCTTCAATTCCATGAGAGAGAAATGTGTGGCATAGAGTTGAATTCAATGTCACATAAAACCGATGGGATGGTCTTTACAAAAGGTGTGAACAATAATTTGTTGATATTGGAGGATGATAGCCAACACAAATATCCATCTTAGTTATTTAAAAAAATGAACTAAAAACAAATAAGTCTCTCCGCATACTTCCGTTAACCTTATCTACCTAATAAGTTCTAATTTTCATTTTTCAATGAACTTAGAGATATACATGGTAGAGGAGTGACTTGGGGCATTCCAAAGAATTTGTGGTTCAAAGAGTCTATCCTAAGTCCATCATTTAGAATTTTAGGGCCCGCCTTGGATCTACATCTAAGGTCAAGCTCTATCCAATAATGGAAATAATCTCAAAGAATTTGTGGTTCAAAGAGTCTATCCTAAGTCCATCCTTTAAAGGGTCTATCCTAAGTCCATCCTTTAGAATTTTAGGGCCCCCCTTGGATCCACATCTAAGGTCAAGCTTTATCCAATAAAGGAAATAATCTCAAATCTATTAAAGGATCTTAAAAAAATAATAATAATCATGTGATATGTTTTGTTCATATCATTTATTTTGGTAGATACGTGTGGGGATATTTTCTCATATTAATAATTTATTCTAATAATTATTTTGATATATTTATAACCATAAAAATAAATCTGATATAAATTGAAATTTATTTTTCAATAAGATTAATTTTTACATTTATCTCATATTATATATATTATATAATAATTTTAATAGTGTAAATTATTTATACTTATATTTATATAACTTTAAAATCTTTTGTTTCAAGGTACTATATAGTGGTGTTGTTTGGTCTCTACAAGTTCCAAAATCCATTTTATAAAGAGTAATTTAATAGTTAAGGCTCTTCCTTAATTCGAGTGAATTATTTATATATATATATAATCTTTAATAAAAACATATCATTGTATAAGACTATCCAAAATGAAGTTGGCTCTGCTGATATGTGGTGAAGTAAAATTATAAGTGCAGACATAAACAAATTACTCTAGCCCGATGATGGGTCTAGCCACAACAGATACATTCTATGGAAGATTTCCTTATGTTAGAACCAATTAGGAGGGCCTACCTCTTAGTGTGCTTATCATGTTTGATGATGTCCTTGCTTGCTCGCTCCAGCTATCTCCCGCTTCCTTCTTCAAGCACCTGAAACAAGTAAACAACAGCAAATAACAAACGTGATAATAGACAAATTTTAATTCAACCTATTTAACAAGTCAAGAAACATTAAGCCATGAATATGTAAAATGACAAAATCATGTAGGAAATCAATCGATAGTTGCATATATTAATATCAAAGAAAGATTACAACCATTTGTCTTGACGTTGCAGTCCTTTTTGACAAGACCAAGTTCCCATACACTTTTGCAAACATTCCATGCTGACCTCAAACACAAACCTGACCAAAATGAATAAACTTCAATACTTTTCAATCTTTTTAATATTTTCATTAAATTTCCATTTCATATTTTATATTTAACATTTAAATATGCTTTTATTATTCCCTATATGTTGTTTTTACTCTCATCTCTTTATAAAATTTAATAAACACTAAATCTTCATTTACTTTATGAATCTAAAATAACTCATTATTAATATTAAATTTATTATTAAATTAAATCTTTATTTTAAATAATCATTAATATAATAGTTATAACTCCAACATTTATCACTAATTTATTTATTTAAAAATAATATATTATTATCCTTAGATATTAAAAAGTAAATGCTCTTTTTCAATCATGTTCAAATCATAGGGATTGGATTTGATTTAGAATTTAGTTTTCAATCGTTTTCTTTATGGTGGAAATAAATTTAACATTGTCAATAATTTTTGGGGCATCCAAATGTTGAAGTTTGATAACCATAATCTAAAATTCCAAAACATTTAGCGAAATTTTACCAAAATTGTGTTGGAAAGAAAACATTTTCCCTGTTAAAAGCATATGCTAATCATTCTTCAAAGACCTAGCCATAAGCACACATAGATGTAGCTTAACCAATTTAAAATAGTTTTAAATCTTATATATAATTATGTAAATTAAATATTTTGGAAATAAATGTATAAAATATTTAAATATGCGAAAGATAAATTATTAATATTTTTTAATAAAAATCCAAACCTGGAAAAGATCAATTTAAGATATCCTTGCATATGATACATTAATATTATTGTTAAAGATATAATTTTAAATATTACACCTGGCCATCATTATATAGAGTAATGCTCGCAAAAGTGAAAAAGCGGATTTGATTCTTTAAAAAAGTAATCACCTAAAATCATAGGATTACAATTATTAAATTTTATTTTACTAATTTTGAAAATGAAAGCTAAGAAAAAAAGCAAGTTATCTAAATAATAAATTAATTATATTTCATAT
>APFE031229738.1:0-16397 GCA_000404065.3 Pinus taeda
GGTGTGTGTCATGGGATCACATGACCATTAGAAATATTGTGTAAGATATAACCCAACATAATCAATGCCCTGAGAGAAATATGTGGAGAGGGATCAAAATAAATTATATTGGTCAGTCCACCAAAAAATATTTACTAGAGAGTAAAATCATTGTGATAAATGCCATAGATGGAGTCTTTAGAGCTAGGCATTTCTTTTTCTAAAAAATTGTCTGGAGTGTCACTAAATTGGTGGAATTCTCAAATTCATGACACTGTAAATTATGTAGGAAATGTGTTTCTTTTGTTATAGAGGCTAAGGTTTTCAAGGAAAATATAGTGTTTTTAGGGTCTTATTGGAAAATAAACATCAATTTCTAGCTCATTGATATACCAAAGATTTTTTGATAATAATATTTCATCAAATATTCGATGGCACTAACTAAGGAGGACAAATCGTATCCTTAGTTGTATTACTCAATTCCTTGGTATGCAATATTGATCTCCTCAGATGTTTTTCTTGATCTATTATAACAAGATGGTTGATAAGATTATGTTATGCTAGTTTCAATTGTTCTTTAGGGTCTTCCACTATACTTAAGGACATGTAGAATACAACTCTATATACAAGTGTTGTTTGATGGGATACTACTTGAAGGCAAACCAACAAAGGTTAAAAGGGTGTCAACCACGTGATTCCAACAAGATGGATGATATGATTATGTTAGGTTGGTTTGAAGTGTTCGTATGGGGCTTCCAATTTTCTTGAGGATATGTGGAAGACAACTTAAGACATTCTCAATAAATAAATGAAACACCATATTGATAACTAGACCCACAGATAGATCTCAACAATCAAGGCAAAACCTAGATATAAAGAGTCACACCATGGATTAAGCATTGGCATTGAGTTTTGGTGAAATCAAGGACCACCTTTCAAGATCATGACCTTGTTTTTAGCATTCTCAAATGCAAGGTTTAAAACCCACATTAAAAAGTGGAGATTTTCACCTTAGCCTTTTCAACCTTTTCCCAAGATGAATATATCTAATGGAATAACTTGGATATGTTAGGACTTGGATTTCCAAAGTACCCAATCAATGCTTTTGTGGCCAAATCCCTAGATCAAACTAAAAATTAATCCCATTGAAGAGGAAACTTGAAAAATCCTGCTAATATGAGACATTTTTCATTCCTTTTGATTGATTTACAACAAACCTCAATGCCTCTCCATTCTTATCTTCCTCTTCCATTCCCCAACAAACAATCATTAATATTATAGTGCAAACACTTTATATAGGTAATATTTGCAATCATTTTCCTCAACTCATGGGGTACCTTTACACCACAACCCATGCAAGTGGAGCTAATTCCATGGTACAACTGATCACAATCTAGGATGATTCTAATGTCACCTCAAAACTAGGGCATAACAGACCTCATAATGCCAAATGGTTAAACCATCTCAAACTTGTGGGATTTTTTCATTCATGAAACACATTCTAGCTAGTGCTCATCAAACATAATGCACTTAATGACACTAACACACACCAAAATTCCAAGATACCCATAAGATGTGGCCTACACCCAAGTTATTAGACTAGACTTTCATACAATGCACCTACAATTTTGGATTTCCCAAAATAATAATGTCCTAACCCAATATGGCCTATTTGTGTAATTCACTCGTTATCAAATCCTTGCACCTCCTATACATTCCATGACTAGTCTACTCTAATGCTCACCTTCCAATTTCCAACACCTCCTATTGTAACATGACAAGACCACCTATATATGTCGCAACAACCTTGCAAACTTATTTAGTGGGTTGCACATATATTTCATGTTTTTTCTTTGTCTTACAAAGTGGTAGTGCCAAGGCGATGGTATCAACTTCGATAAAGGAATGTTCACTTAGTACCATTTCTAGGTTTCCTTTGTGCAACTTGTCAAATGTCTTAGGTTTTCTTCACAAGTTCTCATGGTGCTTAACTTGCTTGTATACACCTTGAAGTCATACTAGAACCCCCCAAAATCTCTAACTATTCCACCTCTTCAACCCTTGTTAGAATATTTTTAGACGTGCACTCACGCCTCATGTAAAACATAACATTAACATCCCAAATTTTCATTCTTGTTCCATGTTTTAGTGCCTCGTTGAAACCACATTATCAGATCATTTAAAATGAAATGTTCACAGCTTAAGGCAAAGCACCTAGTTTTCTCACGACAACCTAATCAATGCGAGTGACTAGGATAGGACTCCAGTTTCTCAAGATAAAAACATAGGGTCTTACAACCTCATTCACACAACAATTTGAATATAGTTAACTTAAAGGGTACATACCCTACTCCTTCCAAATTTGTCATATGACTTTTAATAAACTAACACTTGTTTTTAACTATCAAATCCACTTACCATATACTCTCTTTTGTTTCCACCTACCTAATATGAAATAACACTTAAATCCT
Source organism: Pinus taeda (assembly GCA_000404065.3). Lineage (NCBI taxonomy): Eukaryota > Viridiplantae > Streptophyta > Pinopsida > Pinales > Pinaceae > Pinus > Pinus taeda. The sequence goes on from APFE031229738.1 coordinate 2,451, forward strand.
TTCAATACAACCAAGTCAAGGGAATACGTTTCCTTTCTACATTTAAATGTTTTCAATACAACCTGAGTGAAAAGCATGTGTTTCCTTCTAGACATGTCCCACATTCAAATTTCAAAAGTACAATATGTTTACCTCCATTAACTTTAGAACAAAATAATTACATAAAATAGGTAATCTTGAAATTAGATTATTATTATTATGATAAATAATCCAAGGTCTCACATTCAAATTTGAAAAGTACATTATGTTTACCTCCATTAACATTAGCAACAAAATAATTACATAAAATAGGTAATCTTAAAATTAGATTACTATTATTATGATAAATAAGCCAAATATACATGAAATGCTTTCAAAAACAACTTGTTTTTCTCAAATATACTTAAATAAAAATAAAATAGAATAGTGTATTCATTTCTTTTGAGTAGGAAAAGTTTATATTTTTCGAAAACATTAACCGTTAATTTTGATTTATGAAATCCCTTTCAACCCTGGTATTTGTTTAAGTTAGTATTTGTTGGCTTTTCAGAGGGCGAGAGCCAAAATGAGATTGAAGAGAGTTGTGAATTAGGGTTTTACCAATAGTAGACCCTATATCAAACCCCACCATCAGATCTTTAGTACATTTACGGTGCCAAAGGTATGTTATACTTTTTACTTTAGTGCATTTCCACCCTTTCAGTCTTCCACACAGAAAGGAGTACACCAACCTCAGGTCATCAGTTCAAAATCCAATGATTTTTATTGCATCCACACTTTATGTTTCGACTTTAATTCTTTTATGTTTATGCTTTAATGTTTGTGTTCCATTTTTTTATTTTTTGCAGGGATGGCATTGGAATTTGATGATTTTACGGGGCCATTTATCATAATAAATGAGTAGGAGTAGAAAACCCAAATCAGAGGCATAGAAGTTTAGAAGTCCAACATTGTGACCACTAGGGAAGTTGTGAGAATCCTCCACACCTCACTCTTTCACAAGTGAATATAAAAGATTCTCCAAAGCCTGAAGGTGATGTCACTATCAGTAAGATCTTGTTCTATTTATTGATTTTCTAGTTTTTGATCGGTGAAATACCTTAAGTTATGAAAATAAGTAGAATTTACTTTAAAAAACACGACTCATAAATAGAAATTACTTTTTTTTAGGATTGTAAGGAGTGAAAAAAAATACTCTGTGATCTGCACACTATTTCTCACAAAATGTGAGGGCCACCAAGCTTCTACTAGAAAAAAAGAATCAATTTTGATTGTTGAAGGGCATTGTAAGATATTGTCACAATCCATGATACCATTTTCAATTTCTTCTGCGGGAAGCCGTTTAATGGATGAGGAACAAACTTTTATCATAAGAATAAGTCTTGTACTAAGCACCTCTGAGAAACCTTCCATTGGAGCAGTGTAATGGAACTTTTCCCAAAGCTCAAAAATGCACTTTCAGTACAACTTGCTCCCATGAAATCCCAAAAACTATCTCAGCCAAAACAATATCCTTCTTTCTTTTTCTGTAACCCGTCAATCCCTAAGACCACTTTCATCAAACCATAAATAGATATCTCAAGTCCCCCTATGTAAGGTGTGTTTGACGACCACCAGCTTCATTCTCCCAAAATTTTGATGCAACCATTTCTCGCTTCTATTCCTGGAGTACTTAAATATGATCTTTCATAGTATCTTTGACTGTAAATCAAGAAACCATTACAAGATGCATTTGTTTAATTCGATGTTCTCTATCAATAGTTTGGTCTTCAGTTGTTGGATTCCACCAAAGATAAAGCAGAATAGCATGACACGCAACTGTTGAGACCAATACTTGCAGCTTTTAGGGACATTATCACAATAGTTACATCAAGGAGTGTTGGGCCACTAGTTTTTCATTATTATTATCACTCTTTGATGCCTATTTCATCCATTTCTACCATTACTTATTACATCGTTTATCATACTTTATCATATAATTCAGTTTTATAATTATTTATGCTCTTATGGAGAAATATTATTTCTTCTGCTTTAATTTTAATAAATTGATTTTTATGCATGTTTTTACCAATGATGGTTTATTGATAAATTTGTTGTAACTTTGCTCACCATTTTAGCCTCCAAAATATTTTCCATATTGCAAATTTAATCTCTAGCTCATCATTAAATGTCCTAACTCAGAAATTAGCTAGAATAAGAAGTGACAGTTTTGCATGGATGTTTCGGCCAAATGGAGAAGAATCTAGAAAATCCAAAACATGAGCTTTGTTAAGAATGAACCATATTAGTTTTGTAATGAGCCATTTTCCCAAATTCGATCTGTATTAATAGAAATGGAAGGTTCTCTGAAGACATTTTTCTGAGATTCGCTGTTGTGGCCGGTTTCCAAATGATCTCAGTTGCAATACTAAATTCGACCTATTCCTGTTGAATATTGGTGGAAAGATATTTTAGGCATTATCTTGCTGATCAGTTTGTTGTGAACAATCCAATTTTGTAATGGGAATCATATTGTAATCATCTCGGTTGCAACTTCTCTTTTCTCTCTGTGTATTTAAATCAGAATAGAGATCAAAGAGGGGGATGGATTATTGGAGATTATTTTAGGGATTATTAGAGATAGGATAGGATAGGATAGGAGGAAAGGGGATGGGTTTCTATTATTTCAAATTATAATTCTAATTTACAGACTTATTTGTTAAGAGAACGTGATCATATTGTAATGTTACTTAAGTTCAATGATTAATATATATTTTGAGGTTGTTGTTCATTCGCCTTATCTGAATGAGCTCAACAACATTCAATGGCGGCTAAGGGCCCAGCCTCTGGTGGATTAAGGTGCTTCTCTATATTATATCTTTCTGATTTCCACAAGTTTGATTAATTTGTTAATTTTCCCATCTTATGTGCTTTTTACTGTTTTTCTGAATTGAAGGAATATCTTTTCTTTATATGATTTATAGCACTGTCGTTTGATTCAGTTTACATTCACTACAAATTAAGTTACTTAGATAATTATTTGAATTGATTTAATAAATTGTAAATAGTTTGGTTATTTCCATTGAACTCTCAGATTGATATCATTTCCATCTGGATTGCTTCGTAGAGATTGAGCATGATTTAGATTGAATCAGCTAGGAAGAGATGAGTTATTGCTACTGTGATCTTGGTTGATGTTGTTGTTACTTGAATTGCTTGTGTAATATTTGATTTCAGTAGAGGATTGAGTTTTGAGCTTGGATGTCATATTTCCTTTAATAATTGCAATTTGAGTTTATTAGATGCATCTGTTTATTCTTGTATCAAAGATATATACTACATTTTAAGAAACATTACTCTCTGGGATTATAGTGTGCACATATTGTGTACACTCTTGAAATAAGAGGACTTACCCATGTTGATAATTAATGTGGGATAAATAGGACTTTGAAAAGGCATCTTTTAGCACCCAACATTTTGGTATTGTTTCCATTTCACAGAGAGTGATGTATGTTTGATATTTGCTGCTGGGAAAGAATTAGGTATTAAAAATGGAATGTAAGAACCTATGTAACAAGCAAGTAAAGTGCTTGCTCCTCCGCCCGCTTTTCAACACAATTGCATAGAAGTTGAAGTAGGTGTTTGATGTTCCTTTTCTGTAAAATAATTGGGTATTAAAAATGGAAGGTAAGAACCTGTGTAATGAGCAAGTAAAGTGCTTTCTCCTCCACCCACTTTCTAATAGAATTTCGTAGGGAACTTAGAGGTAGATTTTTTTTGAAAAAATCTCATAATTCCACTCAAGTGGTGATGTAAGCACCACCCATTTCACTAACCAATTGACATTTGAAGGAGGAGCCTCAGAGAAACACATGAAGAACATTTCTATTATGGTAAGAAATGGCTCACATTTCTACTTTTGAATTCCCTATCAAATATCTAGGAAGAGTGACACAAATGCACATAATTCCTCCATCTTCTCTATCAAATTTTCATGGTTTGACAAATGAAGATCCAGATACATTCTTATTTGAGTTTGAAATACTTTTTAGAGGATATTATTATTGTACTAATCATGAAAGGTTGAAAGTGTTTCCTCTTACTCTAAAAGGAGCAGCTCTCCGATGGTTCATGAGCCTAGGTGGTAACTGCATCCAAACATGGGAGGACATGAAGAACATATTCTTGAAGAAGTACCAGGACTATTGCAAGGACAATGAAGATGTTTTCGATATGATACAATGGGAAGATGAAAGCTTGGAGGACTATGTGTAGCGATTTTGATACAACCTTCAAAAATCAAAGCATAAGTACTTGGAAAAAGAGATCTTAAAATTACTTCTACTCAAAGGAATCAAACATGAATTTTTAGAACTCTTAAATCTGATAGGAAAAGGTGATGTTTTTCAGTTGTCAGAGGATGATGTTTGTGAATTGTGCATAAAGTATTCAAGAGGAATCTCTAAGGCTGGTAAGAATTCTAGAGAATTTTCTTCTTTCTTATCCAAATCTACTACAAGAATAGGAGACATAAGAGCTGAAATCTTATTTGAAAATTTTAAAGTTGATTTTATTAGCTCTCTAAATTCAAAATTGGATGCTTTGCAGGTTAAGAAAAATCAAGAAATTGAAGAAGTGTTTTTCCCTCATTACTGAAAAGAGCATCCCATAGATAGTTGTTCTTCCTTATCTAGGATGGAAGTAGCATATCAAAGAGATGAGGAAGTTGCAACAAGGTCAAAACCATGGAAATCATGGCCTATAGGTATGGTTCAAAACACTTCCTCTCCATTCTCTTACTTGCATAATCCATTATGGAATACTCATGTGTTAGGGTAGTCATGTCCATCTCAATATAACCCCCACAAATCTTGTCTACAAGTTTGGCATGGTTCATCTTATGATTGCATGACTACTCTCCCTTATCTTGTTGCACAAACACATCCACCATATTCTCCACCAGCTCTTCCATAACATCTTTCTTGCCTATCAAAATCATCCACTCAACCCAAGCAATTACATCATCAAAATGCTCCATTCCGTACACAATTTCCTGCTCAACTCGTTCCACACCCTCACCATAATAAACCAGTACAACATGCTTACAGTGTTGAACTACAAAAATTTACCCACCTTTCCCACCCATTCTATCTCACATGCGCCATTTGAGAAAACTTACAATGAGATTTAGAATATTTCAAATTCAAAAATTGTAGAAGTTATGGAAGAAAATGAGGCTTCTTCAAGTCTGCATTAACAAGTCGTTTTAAAAGCTCAAGAACTTCATGACATGATGGCTATGGGAAATCAAGAAATTAAAGGATATATTGAAGATTGGTTTCACTCCATCATTTGTTTGCAGCATCACTCCATGCTTCAACAATTTTTGATACCATCTTTTCAAGGGAAGTTAGCTTCTCATACCCTAATATTTATTAACATGCATTTTTCAAATTTGGGTATGTGCATAGTTGAAGCCTTATTTCGAAAATGGTTCCATTGTAAGTACTCTTATACGTAATCATATTCATTTTTAAGATCAGAATAGGTTAGTGTAGAAAATAAAATAAATAAGGAAATAAAATAAACACATTTTTTTAATGAAAAAAATAGTTGTTTTTGTTGCAACACGCTGTGGAAATCAACAACGGCGATAAATGTTTTAATTAATTTATGTATGTAGATGAATTATAATTGAAATAATAGCTCTACAAACACTCATATTCATTTTTATCACTGATTTGAAAAAATGTTTGAATATCATATTTTTTTGGCTTGTCAGCTTGATGAAATTTCTGAAAACACAACTGGACAGTCATGTTTTGAGGGACCAAAAGAGAACATTTTTAAAACTTGTTTCTATCCTAAGCTTATATTGATGTCTAAATTCCAACCCAATTTGAATCACTAAACTTTGATTTGAAACGAAAACATTATAACCAAAACATTGACACGGTGTCTAGTAGGCAGCCTAGGAACATAGTTGGGACAGTAAATTTTTGGAGGCCTAAATGACTATATTTTTAAAATCCATTTCTATAATACGTAGCCCTTGATGTCTACTTTCCAACCCAATTTTAATTACTCAATTTGGATTTGAAACGAAAAGGTTATAACCAAAACATTGACTGGGTGTCTAGTAGGCAGCTTACGAATATAGTTGGGATAATCAGTTTTTGGAGGCCTAAATGACTATATTTTGAAAACCTGTTTCTATGGTATATTTCCCTATGAATATGATTTACAAGGAAATTTGAATCACTCATTTTTTATATTGTATGAGAAAGTTATGAGCAAAATACTCATTGTCTATTGTAAATCAGCACTCTTAAAACTTTGTTTTTTCAACTTTTCATTAGAGTATTTGACCTATCAATTCTTCTTGTTTTCAAAAATTGTTTTTGTTGGAGATAAATAAATTAATCTATTTTAATTTTCAATTTAAATTATTTGAATCTGTCATCAAACAAAAAATTTATGCTTAAAATATCCACTGTTACTCTAATATAGGTAATTGAAAATGATTCTGTTATGCAGGTTGTTCTAAGTAAAATTGACATATCATATCATGGAATTTTCAAAACCTGTTTGTGTTAATTATACAAATTTGAATTATCTCTCATTTGGATTTTGAATCACTCGAATTGGACCAAAAACAAAGGAGTTGTGATTAAAACGCTGCTAGTTAGTATGATTGGCCACTGCTCTCCCGCAGGTAATAAATAAATTTTACTTTGTTATTTTTTCTGTGAATTTGTTTTACAGAGTAACTAATATTTAGTTTTTTGCATAATTATTGGATTAGGGGAGTTCGATTACCTCTCTTTCTCCATGATTTAATGTTTTATTGCAGGTATACACTCGTTTTTTACAGGTCTTAGGAGAATAAAGAAGGTCAATTTATGGACGAGCGATTCTTGAAATAAATTTTAATCAAACAAGGGAATTTCACCCAATTCATTACCTAATGGTTTCATACAGAAGAAATGAATAATTGATTTCCATTCGAAGATTCATGTCACTTCTGCCAATACAGTTTTCCAAGAGATCATTTTTTTCCATTGACAGATTGATATTTCCTTAAGAAATAACATCATAGCTGTTGTAACTTAATTTATTTATTTACATACTGTTTTTAAAATAAAGTGTTGTTTATTTTTTTATTTTCTTATGTTTTTGTGTTTCAGGTGTTGCTTACTTCAAATTGTAGTTTCCGCTCAATTAGCGACTGAAATGATGAGGACCCACTATGCAAATTCTCGCTGCAGAAGGTCACTCTTTGATAGAACTAGTTTTGTAAAGAATTTATTTTTGAAACTTGTACATACAATTGTTTTTATTTTTTTCTCTTCGGTTGTATTTGCTTTTTGTTGTTCCCTTTAAGAAACAGTTGGTGTTACCTCTACGAAACAACAATTTCGCGCATATTTGTTTTTTTGTTGCTCCCTCTTAGGAACAGCTGTTGTTCCCTCTAAGGAAAAACAATTTAGTTTGGATTTGTTTTTTCGTTGTTCTCTCTGAGGAACAACTATTGTTCCCTCTTAGGAACAGATGTTTTTCCCTCTAAGGAACAATAGTTTCGTTTGGACTTGTTTTCTCATTGTTCCCTTTAGGGAATAGTTGTTGTTCCTTTTAAGGAACAATTGTTGTTCTCTATAAGGAAGAGTTGTTGTTCCCTCTAAGGAACAACATTTTCATTTGCATCTAGTTTTCTATTGTTCCATTTAAGGAACAACTGTTGTTCCCTCTAAGGAACAGTTGTTGTTCCCTCTAAGGAATAGCAATTTCATGTCCAATTATTTTTCTCTTTTCATTGTTCCTTATACGGAACAGTTGTTGTTCCCTCAAAGGAACAACTAATGTTCCCTCTAAGGAACAACTGCTATTCCCTCTAAGGAACAATGGTTTCCCGTGATGTTCCCTACAACGAACAACACTTTTTCGTGTGCATTTTTTTGTCATTCCCTATAGGGAACAACACTTTTTTGCTATTCCCTATAGGGAATAATACTTTTTCGTGTGCATTTTTTTTTCTGTTCCCTATAGGGAACGAGACTTTTTGGCATGTGTTTCCTTTGTTGTTTCCTTCAAGGGAACAATACTTTTTCGAGTGTTTTTGTTGTTACTTCAAGGGAACATCACTTTGGGAGTATTTTTTAGAACAACCCTTCCTTCCTTTTGTGGGATTATTCCTAGTTCATCTCAACCACATTTTATTGATTCCCTTTCATGGAATGAAGTACACTACCTTTATGAGGATAGGAATTATGGATTCTATTGAAGTGAGTTAACATCATTCATGTTATGATCTTCAATAGGACAACTCCTTGATGATAGATTCTTTTCAAAAGGGACAAAATTATTTATATACTACTTTACTGCATTGTTTTCTGTTGTACATGATACTGATTGATCATCTTAATACCATGTTGGTTCCACCCTTACTGGTTATAATATTTTCTGTTTGTAATAAATGAGATTATGGATATATTTTTTTCTATTGACATGTTCAACTTCTTCCACCATCCCTACTCTTAAGGAGTACTGAGCCTCCCTTTGTTTATCATAAAAATGTTTAATTATAGCAAACGTTTGCCTACAGATAGAGGATAGGAGGTCTCATTAAGTGCCAGCCTACCATGTTTATAAGGATGTAACAAAGTGACATTCCAATTATGGCCAAAACACTAGGATTATGATCCATTGAATAGCCAAAATATCCTTGGAATAGGAGGTCTCATCAAGAGCTGGCCTGATCACTTTTGCTACATCCAAGTGAATGGCAGTGTGGTTATCTGATTACCACGCTAGCACACTGATCTCTTCTATAAAACAACACTAAAACTCTCCATTTATAAATTGAGGATCCTGGCTCATACGGGTTAAAAAGCAAGCTTGCCGAGGCTATGGATGCCTACTGGCAGCAGAGGCTCTGCTTATGGTATTGAAGTTATATCTTATCGTCAATTATTACTATAATACCCTTTTCTTACTCTCTCTTTTTATCGAAGAAGTTGTTTCCTTAGTTTTTCCCTGTTTTCAACATTTACACATGAGAAATTGTTTTCTGATCAATCGCATCATTTTCAGCTAAAATATCATCAGCAAAGCATCTTTTTTTCATATCGTTGTCATTTTTCTTTTTCTCATAACTTATCATCAATTCAAAGCATCATATCTCTTATTCATAACTATGTTTACACACTCTGCTCTCATTATAACCACACCTCTCACTGTTCTATCATTGATATGTGTACTCTGCTTCATTTACTACCATATTGTTCATTCCCTTTCCTTGTCGCAAGCACAACACCTTTCATATGCTTTATTGTCATGGAATCCCTTCTCCAATTGGATGGAGAATGTATGCATTATGGGATAGCATGCGATACAATTACTGAACTTTGTCATAACTTGATGATTTGACAAAATATTAGTATGGCATTTATACGAAAGTTTTTCTGAATGAAATTCTTGCATGCATCTTATATGTTGCTATTCAAAACTAACATAGTGGATTCAAGAAAATTGCATGCCTAATAGTGAATTTTTTATAGGAGAACAACAAGTATGGGCGGAATTCTATTCGCAGCATGACCACACTATTGCAACTAATAAAAGAGGCTCGATAAACTCGTGAACGCGAACAATTGTTTAGACATGATGTGCTTGCTTGGATTCCACTTTTTGCATCACTTTCAGCATCAACTCAACCTACATCAGCTTCAACAAATGTCAGCCCATACATGTCATTCCACATTTTTCTTTTCAGAGGTAAAACTTGAGGTAAAATAGAAAACAATTCTGATTTATTATGAATTTAGGAGAATTTTGTGAAAATCCATTGAGCATTATTTATCATCATTCATTCCACATCTTTACCACTTCCCATTTTTCAGAGACATAGATTCTTTCAGTTTAGGGGAGTGTTCCTTTCATTTATTTATTTATTATGACCATGCCATTAATATTCTTTATCATCCATTGATCTTCTTATTCATTCTCAACACCTCCCTTATTCCATGTTATTTTACACCAAGTATAGATTTCAACAGATGGTAGCAACCACCTCAATTTGTTTTCTAGCATTGCATGAGGGCATGCTGATTCTCCAGTTTGGGGGAGGAATTGGTACACATGATGGATGTTTTCTACTTTCTTTCTCATTTAAGGAATACAATTTCATTTTTATACAATGCAGCAATTGATTGGATAACTAAATTCTTGTGATTTTTGGATAAAAAAGAGGTATCATTAAAATACACAAACCCAGAAAATTTCAAGTTAAATTAGTTTGTCAAATTTCAGATATCATGCACTGTCACCTACAACCATTTTGATTGTATATCATGATCGCTGCATCAAAACAATCTGATTTTTGGATCATAGAAGCATTAATATAGTAGAAATCTACTTGCGAAATTTTAGCAAAATCTGGTTTGTAGTTTTTGAGAAAATGGTTAATGGAGTTTGTTGTTACCTATATCATATGTTGCTGAAACTTCATATACATATAGTTGAATGTCAATGTAAAAATTGTTATGCCTTCATCAACATTGCTAAAATTGAATATTCATTATTTGAGGAAGAGTTCGTTTGTTCCATCCATTTCATGAGTTGGAATGAACAATTTTTGTATTATTGTTTGGTTAATACAGAGTCTTTGGGTTGCATGAGGATATGCAATATATTTAGTTTGGGGGTATGTTGGGCCGCTAGTTCTTCATTATTATTATCACTCTTCAATGCCTATTTCATCCATTTCTAGCATTATTTATCACGTCATTTATCATACTTTATCATATAATTCCGTTTTATAATTATTTATGCTCTTATGGATAAATATTATTTCTTCTCTTTTATTTTTAATAAATTAATTATTATGCATGTTTTTACTAATGATGGTTTATTAATAAATTTTTTGTAACTTCACTCACCATTTTAGCCTCCAAAATATTTTCCAGATTGCAGATTTGATTTCCAGCTCATCATTAAATGCGCCAACTAAAAAATTCATTGGAATAAGAAGTGACAGTTTTGCATTGGACGTTTCGAGCAAATAAAAAAGAATTTGGAAAATCTGAAACATCAGTTTTGTTTAGAACGGACCATACTAGTTTTGTAAGTAGTTGTTTTCCTTAATTCGATCTGTATTAAGAGAAATGGAAGGTTCTCTGAAGACGTTTTTTTGAGATTTGATGTTGTCGTTAGTTTCCAAATTATCTCAGTTGCAATACCAAATTCGACCTGTTCCTGTTCAATGTTGGTGGAGATATATTTGAGACTGTTCAATGTTGGTGGAGATATATTTTAGACATGATCTTGTTGATCAATTTGTTGTGAACAATCCAATTTTGTAATGGGAATCATATTGTAATCATCTCGGTTGTAACTTCTCTTTTCTCTTTGTGTAGATATCAAAGAGGGGGATGGATTATTGGAGATTATTATAGGTATTATTAGAGATAGGATAGGATAGGATATGAGGAAAGGGGACGGATCTCTGTTATTTCAAATTATATTTCTAATTTACAGACTTGTATTTTCAATAGAACGCGATCATATTGTAATGTTTTTCAAGTTCGATGATTAATATATAATTTGAGGTTGTTGTTCATTCGCCTTATCTGAAGTAGCTCAACAGCATTCGCTAGAAGCTAAGGGTCTGGCCTCTGGTGGATTAAGTTTCTTCTCTATATTATATCTTTCTGATTTCCACAAGTTTGATTAATTTGTTAATTTTCCCATCTTATGCGCTTTTTATTGTTTTTCTGAATTGAAGGAATATCTTTGATTTATATGATTTACAACACTGTCGTTTGTTTCAATTTACATTCGTTGCAAATTAAGTTACTTAGATAATTATTCAGATTGATTTAATCAACTGTAAAGAGTATGGTTATTCCTATTGAACTCTCAGATTGATATCATTTCCATTTGGATTGCTTCATAGAGATTGAGCATGATTTAGATTGAATCAGCTAGGAAGAGATGAGTTATTGCTACTGTGCTCATGGTTGATGTTGTTGTTACTTGAATTACTTGTGTAAGATTTGATTTCAATAGGGGAATAAGTTTTGAGCTTAGATGTCATATTTCCTTTAATAACTGCAATTTGAGTTTATTAGATGCATTCATTTATTCTTGTATCAAAGATCTATACTACATGGAAAATTTTAGGGGCGAATGTTCGCCCTTTGGTGAAATTAAGGGGTTTTAAATTTTTAGTGGGCGAATATTTTGTATCATAGTACATTTTTACAAATCATCTCAAATAGCCCACCTTATTTTAAGGGAGAGGGTAAAAAAGGTAAATTTAGCCCTTGAAATTAGGAGTTACAACCTTCCATTTGCCCTAATTTTCAAGAATAGGTTTTATTTAAGTGAATCCTATGGGCCAAATACCATATTTATAAAATAAGTACGGTAAACTAATAAAAATATAAATAAATGAGAGGTATGGTAAATAAATAAAACATTTTTTATATTTACTCCATAAGTCACCTTATGTACATGTAAGGGTGTAAACAAATAAAAATATAAGTAAAGTGGAGGTATGATAAATAAATAAAACGTCTTTTTATACTTACTCAAAAGGTATGGTAAATAAATAAAAAGAGAAATAAACTAGATGTATGGTAAATAAATAAAACCTCTTTTTATATTTAGTCCATAACCCTTGTTCTATTTATGAAGGCTCAAAAAAGAGGTTTTATTTAAGTGAATCCTATGGGCCAAATACCATATTTGTAAGAGGTATGGTAAATTAATAAAAATACAAATAAATGAGAGGTATAGTAAACAAATAAAATATTTTTTTATATTTATTCCATAAGTCACGTTATATTTACGAACACTAAAAAATGCTTTATATTTAGGTAAAACCTATGGGCAAAATAATATGGGACAAATACCATGGACTAGATTGTTATTAATACCATGCAAAAAAACATTATTAACCCTAATATTAGTATTAATAAAATAAAAATGGCACATGGTATTGACCCATGGTATTCACCAAAATGGCACATGGTATTGACCCATGGTATTCACCTGGAATGTAGCCTATTTAAATGGGGGAATTAAACTCGCATAGATCCATCTTTACTCTAGATCTACTAACCCCCGAGAGGTATAAAATATCGTGATATGAAAACTAGCATAGAGTGAAAAAATATTTGATCCCTCTCGTGGCTTGGTGGATAAAAAGTAAAAATGGATGTTATAATTTAATGTATGCTAAACATTTTAGCTTGGTTATAAAAAAAAAAAATCAACTATTAATTTTATAATTTTATTCATTTTTATAAATTACTAATAGTAATTTTTAAGCTCCGGGTTTATGATAACCCATGGTAATACCATGGTATTCATGTGAGCATAGACTATTTAAAGGGGAAATTCTATCATCTTAGATCCATCTTAATTCTGGGTCTACAAAGTGCTCAGAGGGATAAATAGATTTCATCCCCCTAAGAGTGGTAGATGTGGAGTTAAGATAGATATAGGTTGGTTTTTATGATAATGAAGATATTAAATAGACTTAGGAAATTATATTGTAAAAACATCTTAAGGTGAATGGTTAAAGCATAGACATTAGACAAGTATATTTGTATACTTCTGTTTTAAACTGAAACAAATCCAACGCTAAAAGGAATGGATTGATTGCACTAATCGTCCTTCTATATGTTGGGTTGTGTTATATTCTTTCCACATAGTTAACAGGGGGTTTGAAGGGTACCCGTAACCCCACTTTATGGGGTCCGGGGTAGTGCCCCGGAAAATTTTGGTTTTGGACCCTATGTTAGGTTGGGCGGACCCACCTATGGTTTTGTGCATGATTTTCGCACATGTTTTCTAGACGCGATGGTTTTCGGTCCATGGTTTTGGACGTGATGGTTTTCGGTCCATGGTTTTGGATGCGATGGTTTTCGATCCATGGTATTGGATGCTTCGGCATGTATAAATATGTATTGTAACATTGAAAGG
>APFE031229740.1:0-14296 GCA_000404065.3 Pinus taeda
ATATGGAAAAGCTCATGCCTTTTTCTCTCATTTTCTTCATTATTAGTAGATTGTGCAGAATTACTAGTAGATTCTTTAGAATTTTTACCTTTAATACCTGTGGTTGGAATGGTTGTTTCATCTCCTGAGTCTGACCCCAAATCTTTCTGAATAGCTACAAATATATTCTTCTTCTTGCCCTCGAACTTCTTAGGTCTCAGCTCCGGATGTAGGATCCAATAGTGCTCATCATCATGCCCATCCTTCTTACAATGAGTGCATGAAGACTTGGTTTTCTATGCAGTGTTGGCCTTCCTCTCTTTCCATTTCTGTTTTCTTTTCTCCTTAGTCTTACTTGCAATGGGCTTGGATGATCCCCCAACTTCTGGGTTCCCATTATTTCCTCTAGCTTCTAGATGCGGAGCTTGAACAAATACCTCATCTATACTAGTGGGATTAAACATGAGGATAGTGTGCCTCATGTAGCTATGTAGACCACCTATGTACTTCAATAGAGTCTCAGGCAAGTCTAAAGAAATTCCTAGAATCAAAGCTCTTTTCCTAAATTCTTGGGTGTAACCTTGTACACTTTGCCCTTTCAATTGGTGAAGAGTTTGCCAGCTCATCATGGCTTGCTTCATTTAAGCTAGTGGATAGAACTGGTTTTTAATTGCAGAAAAAAATTCACTCCAGACAGAAAGAATATTACCATGTTTCTTCATGTCAACTTGTGTCCTACCTTCCCACCATAACAAGGCAGTGCCTTCGAGGCGTAGGCTGGCTAGCTGAATCTACTCTTGTTTGAGTCAATACTATGCACTCTACAATAAACATCAATTTGTTTGATCCTATTATCCAACTTCTTTGCATTCAACTCTCCATCATATATTGGTAAATCAGATTTAACATCTAATTTAAGCAAAGATGTATTCTTTTTATGTTTAGGGCTGTTAGGAGGTGTGAGAAAGTTTTCTTCTTTCCCTTGCCTTTTGAGTGGTCATGGAGGAGAGACTCTTCTTCTCCTTTATCTTGTTTGGAGCCTGATGAATCTTCATCTTTATGTTTCCTAAAGTCCCTATACATTTCCTCTACCATGGACCTCATGGCTAGGAAACTATCTATAAATTGGGGGTCTGGTCCCAAGGGACTTTCTTCTGACATTTTATTCCGAGGATAGACTCTTCCAATTTCTGGGTTAGTTTCGACCAACTCTTGCTCTCCTAATTTAAGCTTTGATCTAGTTAGCATTCAAAAAAAAATCCAGTACAAGCTTGTCTAACCTTAACAACCATGAGCTATAATACCTCTTGATATGAAATCACCTGTAAATGACCTCAGAGAAATAATGAAGGTATTATAGACTCAAGTGATAGGGTGTGCCTATGTTATTTTATGCAATGGATCGATAAGATTGTGAAATACACAGACACTGAAACAGTAAGAGAACACTGTAAGCCAACACATAAACACAACAAATTTAATAAGGAGTTCACCTAATCCTCCTAGGCTACATCTCCTGGTGCAGCCTTCAGTGGTGGCCTTTCTATTGTGTCTTAAAGTAGAGTTTTTACAATAAGGATCTCAATTTGAGTCTCACTTAACAGATGATGATTAGTAGGAGTGTACTCGGATTTCCCAAGTCTCTAGAGTACACAGACTCCCCTTACTGAATCTTGACCTCAACTGGTCTCAGTGGTATGAGTCCAATTTGATACTCAATGCCTGACAGGTATACATAGAAGAGTTTCTTAAACCTCTCAAGCCTTCTTTGGAGTTCACAGAATCTCGGACTCTCGCTGTCTCTATCTACTCGATGCTACCTTTGCTCTTCATGTCAACTCAACTTCTCTGTTCTCTGCAATTCACTTCTTTCTTGCCTCCGCTTTCTTCTTCTCTTTCTCTGCTTCCTTTGCCTTACTCTCTGTCTGTTCGTTGCTTAAAGTCAATATGCTCCCTGACAATTCATTTCCACTTCCCAACTCTCTAGATCTCCTGCCTCTACCCGCTTGAATTCCCCTGCTCTGTGTCATCATCACTATGTAACGTTTCATAGAGAGGTGGCCACTTGTTTCCTCACAAACTAAGTGTTAGTTCTCTTTGAACGGTTGTTATTTTCATTGCTCCAAGATTGCTCGCGAAATTGATTCCTCTACCAGCTCAACGGTCATGCCGGACCTCAAATCTTATATGACTCAGCCTATTTACCCATCAAATTCGGTCATCCTTCAGATCATTTCTCCACCATTGATCTGGAGCCTCCAGATCCTATAGTCTCCATCCATATCAGGCGGGTAAGTAGAATGACCTTTACCCACACGATGCGAGCGGTTTTATCTCTCATCCGCTAGATGTGTGTCACCCAGTGTATGGCATCGGGTGGGACTCAATCGAACCCGCTTACTGCTTGAAGCCCTTCCAATATCCTCTTGGTTTTAGCGTAGAACCCACCTTCTAATGGAATCAACGATTTCCATATGATTTTATGCTTTTCCTCATGACCGAGTGCTTTGGGGCTTTCCTTCACTGAGGGGGATGCCCGGCGATACTGCCCATGTTTTTGGATTTGACCTCCCGTTCATCAATCTGTGCCAGTGCACAATCACCATGGGCCAACGGTCTGTGTTCCTTGATCGAGGATCCTCGTTGTTTCGCGCTGACCACAAATTGCCATTGTTTAGAGGCTATTTCTGATAAGTTCGATATCCATAAGATTTTGAAGCTTGACATAATTTGAAACAATCATGAAAACTTAGAGAATGTTTAAGGATTGAATTTAGATCAATTTCCCATGGAAACAATAGTAATAAGGTCACGTTGTATCCACCTGCTAGATCCATTCAGGAGCTCAGAGATACCTTATGGCTATATTATGACAGTAGTGATGAGGAGACTCGATTTGTTTCTTCGATCCATCATCATACTGGGTCTACCTGGGAGGATGAGTTACGAGACTTCTTGAACAATCTATACACAATGCCAAATTTTGACATGCTTCATCAAATCTTTAGTCTATATTTTCAAGAAAGTTATAGATCTCAACCTCCCTCATCATAGACTCTAACAACATCTTCCTGTACTCTTAAGCTCGTTACCATTTTTGTTGATATTAGTCTTGTCAAAACTTTACACATTAGCTCAGACCTAGATTCATCCAAAAAGTGTAGCTTGTTAGTTTGTTGCGAGACCATCTTGATGCCTTTGCATAGAGTTACGACGACATGAAAGACATACCTCCCGAAACTTGCACTCATCATATTTACCTTCTGAATGGAGTTCGACTTGTTCGACAACCCCAAAGGTGCATGAACCCTATACTAAGAGAAGTTGTTAAAGAAGACTTACACAAAATCTTAGACGCTAATTTCATTTATCCTATATCTGATAGCCAATGGGTCTCTCCATTGTTGATAGTCTCGAAAAAAGATGGGAGATGGCTCATTTGCATTGATTACAATGAATTGAATAAATCCACTCTCAAGGACTATTTTCCCCTTCCTTTTATCGATCAGGTGTTAGATACCCTTGCCGGTAAAAAGTACTTTTCATTTTTAGATGAATTTAGTAGATATAACCAATTCCAAATCGCACTGGAGGATCAAGACAAGACAACCTTCACATGCCCATAGGGGACATTTGCCTACCAAGTACTTCCCTCTGGGTTGTGTAATGCCCCAACTACCTTTCAAAGGGTAGTGTTGGCTATTTTTTCTGACCTCGAGTGTGTAGAAATTTACATGGATGACTTTTTAGTATTTGGTAACTCATTCCAAGATCTCAAAAACTTAGAAAAAATGTTTTTCCATTGCCAAGAAGCCCACCTTGCTTTAAGTGATAAAAAATGTAGATTAATGTGCAAAGCAGGAGTAGTTCTTGATCATTTGATTTCTGACAAAGGTATACAGGTAGACCCGACTAAAATAGAAGTTATTTTGCGTCTTCCTACACCCAAAACACAATGGGAAGTGAGATAATTCCTAGGACATGCGGGCTATTACAGGAGATTCATTGAGAAATTTTCTAGGATAGATACCCCCCTTTTCCAATTATTGGCTAAGGATAGTGAATTCTCTTGGTCCACAGCTTGCCAACAGTCTTAACATCCCTTGATTTTGGGACAACCATGGCTTGACATAGCTGATGCTTATATTGGATGTCGCTCTGGTGATATGTATATTTCCCATGGAGACAATAGGAATAAAGTCACCTTGCATCCACTTGCTAGATCCATTTAGGAGCTCATAGATACCTTATGGCTAGATTATGACAATAGTGATGAGGAGACTCGATCTATTTCTTTGATCCATCATCATACTGGGTCTACCCAGGAGGATGAGTTACAGGAATTCTTGAACAATCTAGACACAATGCCAAAATTTGACATGCTTCGTCAAATATTTAATCTAGATTTTCAAGAAAGTTACATTTCTCAACCTCCCTCATCATAGACTCAAGAAGCATCTTCCTGTTCTCTTAATCCTGATACCATTTTTTTTGAGATTAGTGCAGTCAAAAATTTACACATTATCTCAGACCTGGATTCATCCCAACAAGAATAGCTTGTTAGTTTGTTGCGAGACCATCTTGATGCCTTTGCATGGAGTTACGACGACATGAAAGGCATACCTCCTTAAACTTGCACTCATCATATTTACATTTAGGAGGGAGCCCAACCTATTCAACAACCCCAAAGGACCATGAACCCTACGCTAAGAGAAGTTGTGAAAGAAGAATTACAAAATATATTAGACGCTAAGTTCGTTTATCCTATATTTGATAGCCAATGGGTCTCTCCATTGGTGATAGTCTCGAAAAAAGATGGGAGATGGCACATTTGCATTGATTACAAAGAATTGAATAAATCCACTCTCAAGGACTATTTCCCCTTCCTTTTATTGATCAGGTGTTAGATACCCTTGCTGGTAAAAAGTACTTTTCATTTTTAGATGGCTTTAGTGGATATAACCAAATCCAAATTGCACTAGAGGATCAAGACAAGACCACCTTCACATGCCCATTGGGGACATTCACCTACTGAGTGCTTCCCTTTGGGTTGTGTAACTCCCCAACTACCTTTCAAAGGGTAGTGCTGGCTATTTTTGCTGACCTCGAGTGTGTAGAAATTTACATGGACAATTTTTTAGTATTTGGTAGCTCATTCCAAGAAGCCCTCAAAAACTTGGAAAAAGTGCTTTTTCGTTGCCAAGAAGCCCACCTTGTTTTAAGTGATAAAAAATGCAGATTGATGTGTAAAGTAGGAGTAGTTCTTGGACATTTGATTTCTTACAAATGTATCCAGGTAGACCCGACTAAAATAGAAGTTATTTTGCGTCTTCCTGCACCCAAAACACAAAGGGAAGTGAGAGGATTCCTGGGGCATGCAGGCTATTACTAGAGATTCATTTTCTAGGATAGCTACCCCACTTTTCCAATTATTGGCTAAGGATAGTGAATTCTCTTGGTCCATAGCTTGCCAACAGTCTTGACATCCCTTGATTTTGGGACAACCATGGCTTGACATAGCCGATTCTTATATTGGATGTCTCTTTGGTGATATGTATATTTCCCATGGAGACAATAGGAATAAAGTCACCTTATATCCACCTGCTAGATCCAATCAGGAGCTCAAAGATACCTTATGGCTAGATTATGGTAGTAGTGATGAGGAGACTCGATCTGTTTTTTTGATCCATCATCATACTGGGTCTACCCAAGACGATGAGTTACGGGACTTCTTGAACAATCTATATGTAATGCCAAATTTTGACATGCTTCATCAAATTGTTAGTCTAGATTTTCAAGAAAGTTACAGTTCTCAACCTCCCTCATCATAGACTCTAGAAGCATCTGTTGGAAAATACTTGGGGGGGGGGTGAATCAGTATTCCTTAGCAATTAGCACTTTTAAATATTTTCAGAGAATTAGTTAATCTTCAATTATCATTAATGTTTATGTAGTAACAACGGTGAATAAAAGAGCACAAGAGGCACAAAAAATTTTAGGTGGAAAAACACCTCAGGGTCAAAATCCACCTAACGCTTTTCTAATAATTCTTTAATCTTCAACTCCAATTGAAAAGAAAACTCCAACTTCCTAGAATCTAGAAAAACATTCTTCTCTAGCTCCCACTGGATGGATGCTCCAACGCTCGAGATTCTTCAATGGTCAACTGAATAGATGCCCCAACACCCAATGAAATACAACTCACCCTAGCATCACCCTACCACCTTGAAGTTTTCATAAGCTTGAACCTGTTGGTTGTTGGAATTATGATACAAGTGTTTTCCTTGATGGAAACCCACATAGATGACAGTTCACAGTGCAACAAGTTAACTTACAAATCAGACTCCAGATATTGAAGAAAGAGAGTGGTTTAAGAAGTATATACTGGTTCACATTGTCCAAGCAACATATACACGTGGGTTAACAGATCAAAAGGAGCGTATACATATACATGCACTCCCACAAGAGGAAAAGCACGTACATGTTGGCAAACCAGGGTTTTGGTCTGAGGTATTTGATCCAAGGTATTGGTCTGAGGTATTTGGTCTGAGGTATTGACCGTAGGTATTTGGTCCAAGGTATTGGTCCTAAGTGGTTTTGGTCCAAGGTATTTAGAAAATCCTAAGACTATATAAGGAGGAGAAGATCATAAGGCCAGGTGTGCAAGTAATGAATATCTTATGAAGAGTGAGATCAAAAGAAAATATGCATGTTATGGGTTTATGGTGCTTTGCTTGATTTGAACTAAGGATGAACCTTAGCGGTTAATGAGGGATGAGATCTAACAATGGATCGGGATCTAAAATGAATTATTATTATATCATTTGATCATGGATAGTCTAGATCTAAATTCTAATGCGTGACTTACACTGAAAACGTTCTAATATGGGTATTGACTAAAGTCTGAAATAGTTGTGATGTTTTAAGTTAGCATTTGCAGATCTGTATGCTGGTTCGCTTTGGTAAAAGCATGTATACATGTTGGTTCGGCACATCAAAGTAGTATAGACATTATGAAATATGATGTTTGAAGTTACAGTTGGTTCTGGTTGTTACTATAAAGTTCTGCTTTGTGCTCTGGTGACTGTATTCTAGTGACAGTGTTCTGAAAGTTCAGATTGATGAATTATGATTTTCTTTAATGATGATAGGTTGTCAGTGATTGGTTGTATAGCAGTGATGATTTTTTTTTAGCTTCAATGTTGCTGAGGGGTCCAGTATCAAAATTGGATGAAACAATGCCTTCAGATTGTGGTGTTGTGTTCCAGGAGTATCTAGTCTAAAAATTTATGAAACATGGTCCCTAGAGGAAGAAGTGAAGGTCGTAGCCTTCTGTAGGCTCGCGCCTACATACTGGTAAACATATTGGCCAGTACAAGAGCCAAGGGGTTGGAGCTTCCTTCCAATAGAAGCTGGAAAATGAGTGAAGGTTGGAGCCTTCTATAGGTCGGCGCCTATGTACTAGTAAACAGATCGGCTAGTACAAGAGCTAGGTGGTTGTAGCTCCCTTCCAGTAGAAGCTGGAGAACGAGAGAAGGTTGTAGCCTTCTGCAGGTGGGTTCCTACGTACTGGTATGAGTCTGCACCAATATAAGATTGTAAACAGGTTTTTCTTATATTAAAAGAAGACAACAACAGGTGGTTTTTGTCCCGCATTGGGTTTCCACCTTAAATTTTAGTGTTCATGTGCATTTTTTATGTGTGATGGTTTGTTCTATTATTGCTGCACATGGTTACTGTTTATATGGTCAGGTGAAGTATTGATGCACTGATTAAAGATCAACATATGATGAATTAACTGAATCATAAGTTTGTTGGATATACGTTGGTTTCCTTAATTACAGTTGTGTGTACATGCAAGTTACCTTCATTGAAGTAGTGTATATAAATCAGAGTATGAAAAGTAAAAGTTATTGATTTGACTAATACTAATTCACCCCCCCTCTTAGTATTGTTTCCAACAATTGGTATAAAGCAGGTCCTTCAAAAGAAGCTAATCGCTTGAAGGGAGATCTTTCAAAATGAACAATCATGAAGGCATGGGATCTATCAGACCACCAATATTCAATGGGAACAACTTGGTATATTGGAAAACACAAACTAGAGCATATCTTCAGTCACTTGGAACTGATGTTTGGGAAATTGTGGAGAAAGGATACCAATATCCAACAGCAATCCCCACGGATCCATCAAAAAGGAAAACATATGAAATCAGTGCCAAAGCTATCAACACCTTATTGGGAAGTCTATCAGAATTAGAATTCATCAAAGTCATGCAGCTCAACATAGTAAGGAAATATGGGACAAGATCATTCAGAGCTACGAAGGTGGCTCCCAGGTAAAACGTGCTAAACTACAAACTCTCAGAATCTAGTATGAAACTCTCAGGATGCATAGTGATGAAATCATTTCTAGTTATTTCTTGTGAGTAGATGGGATTGTAAATAATATGAAAAATCTAGGTGAAGAAATAAAGGAAGCCACTTTATTTGAGAAAATTTTAAGATCTTTGTCTTCTAAATTTGAGTCAAAAGTGTCTGCTATAGAAGAAAAACAAGATCTACAAACTATTACTGTGACTCAACTCCATGGAATCCTAACTGCCTTCGAAATGAGAAAAGGATGTCCATCAGATATGAGAGAAGCTAATTTTAAAGCATTAGCAAAGGGAAAAGAAAAGGAAGAGAACAATGAATCAGGACACATTTTAGAAGAAGAGGAAGAGGTAAATTTTGTCAAGAAGCTTCAATGGGGTTTCGGAAGATTCAGAGGTAAGCTACCATTCAAATGCTTTGCTTGTGGTACATTTGACCATTACGCTGCTAGATGCCCTCATGTCAAAGGAAAGATGTTTGTAGAAGGTAATAGAAGTTATTATACTCATAATGATAGTGATGGCTTATCCAATAGTGATGAAGATGATCAAGAAATTAAACTAATCATGGCATATGAAAATCATGCCTTAGAAAAGGAAGATTTCCTTAAAGAAATCGGTCAACTCAAAATCAGTCTTGCAGAAAAGGATATAGTCATAAACATAATGACACATCAACTCACTAAAAAATACAAACACAATGAAGTGTTAGAATTTGAAGTAGTAAGTCTAAGAAAAGAACTTGAAAAGACAAAAACTGTAAATCTTAGATTTGCTAAAGGATCAAAAAAGTTAGATGAAATCATCAAAGTTCAACGTTCGCCCATTATAAAGACTAGTATTGGTTTTCATGAAGGTGAATCTTTCTCACAAGATGAGGTAAGGAACTCCAATGAAAAATCTGAAATGCTTAACAAGGAGATTAAAAGTCAACCCCATCAACAACCAAGGAAAGAAATTCTTCAAAGAAATTCTTTAACTCCTAACTATGGAAGTGATAGTTGGTTATTTCCTTCGATGAATAATGTTGAATGTTTTATATGTCATAATTTTTGACATGTTGTAGCTAGATGTAGAAGTAGAATGGTTCAAGACTGTCACACAAAAAGACCATCAGTTTCGAGGTACTTTAAGGGATATTCTTTTTCTTGCAATATGTTTGGTCACAAAACTATTCATTGCAATAGAAGGAATATGAAACATGTAAGATGCTATGCGTGTAACACGTTTGGACATAAAGCAAAGGAATTCAGGAGAAAATTTTGGCCACCATACCAAAAGAAGCAAACATCATCACAATCCAAGGTATTGAAGAAGAAGGCATTGCTATCAGAAAGATGTGGCATAGCTCAGTTTACAAACATAACAGACCCAGGGGAAGTTGAAAGTGTAAAACTTCAGTATACTAATTCTCATACACAGTTATTATGAAGAGAAGTCACATATATATGTGATTTAGAAGCTGCACAGTCGCGTATATGGTGTTTTGAAGAAAACGCAGTGGGACAAACTCAGGAAAAGGGGTATGATATGGTTCAATCAATTATCTTCTCTGTTTGATAATGGTTACAATTTGTTGATGATATGTGGAAATGTGTTGGTGCTCATAAGGTGTTAAAAAGTTGATGTATATCTGATTGATGATGATGCCCTGATGATTCTTACTGATATTTGCAATGATCAGATCTAACAATGAACAGTTGGCACACATTCAGGGGGAGCATATGCTTTTAATAATGCATTTTTGGCATTATGTTAGAAAATGTTGCTACTTGAAGATACTTATATTTCTTTATCCACATAGTTGTTTTGATTCAGATGACTCTTTTGATGATGTACATATATAGGCTGTTGATCTTAAATATGCGGATAGATGTTGATGGTGCAGATCATATATGGTGTATGATAGTTCCTGATGACTATCATGGTCTTGTTTAGATTGTTAGTCCTTGTTATAAATATCATGTATATCATTTGATGTAAAGGTCATGAAAAGACCTAATTTGTAACCCCACTATGCATAGGGAAGGATGATGTAATAATTTCTATTTCAGTATGTATAAACATTTGGTGTATCCCCACTTGGTTGGGAGATTGATGTATGTATGAGTCATTGGTGATAGGAAGGTCATACTCACTCAGTTGAGTTATAGAGTCAATTTATTTTTGAAAAATATTTATTGTAGTCTCTGCATGTTCTCAGGGGGAGCATGGACAGTTTAGTGCATCTCAACATGTACAAAGGGGGAGCTTAATCAGAGAATTCAGCATGTACTCAGGGGGAGAATATCTTCGTCTACCCTTTGCCCTTGATGTAAAAAGGGGAGAGTTTCTTGGTGTTGTTGTTGCCATCAAGTCCAAAGGGGGAGATTGTTGACATTATGATATAGGTGTTGTCCTTGATGGCAACCCACACAGATGACAGTTCACAGTGCAACAGGTTAACTTATAGATCAGACTCCAGAGATTGAAGAAAGATAGTGGTTTAAGAAGTAAACATTGGTTCATTTTGTCCAAGCAGCGTATACACACAGGTTAACAGAACAAAGGAGCATACACATATACACACACTCCCATAGGAGGAAAGCGCAAACATGTTGGAAAACCAAGGTTTTGGTCTGAGGTATTTGGTCCAAGGTATTTTGATCCAAGGTATTGGCCTGAGGTATTTGGTCTGAGGTATTGACCCTAGGTATTTGGTTCAAGGTATTGGTCATAAGTGGTTTTGGTCCAAGGTATTCAGAAAGGCCTAAGACTATATAAGGAGGAAAATATCATTAGGCCAGGTGTGCAAGAAATGAATATCTTATGAAGAGTGAGATCAAAATAAAATATGCATGTTATGGGTTTATGGTGCTTTGCTTGATCTAAACTAAGGATGAACCTTAGCAGTTAATGATGGATGAGATCTAATGATGTATCGGGATCTGAAATGAATTATTATTATATGATTTGGTCATGGATAGTCTAGATCTAAATGCTAACACGTGACTTACATTGAAAATGTTTTGATCTGGGTATGACTAAATTCTGAAATAGTTGTGATGTTTTAAGTTAGCATTTGCAGATCTGTACACTGGTTCGATTTGGTAAAAGCGTGTATACACCCTCGTTCATCACATCAAAGTAGCGTATACATTATGAAATATGATGTTTGAAGTTGTAGTTGGTTCTAGTTGTTATTGCAGAGTTATGGGTTCTGCTCTGTGTTCTGGTGACAGTGTTCTGAATGTTCAGATTGATTGATTGTGATTTGATTTAATGATTGAAGGGTTGTCAATGATTGATTGTATAGAAGTGGTGATTGTTTTTTAGCTTCAATGTTGCTAAGGGGTCCCGTATGAAAATTGGATGAAACGAGGCCTTCAGATTGTGGTGTTGTGTTCTAGAAGTATCCAGTCTGAAAATTTATGAAACGTGGTCCCTAGAGGAAGAAGTGAAGGTCGTAGCCTTCTATAGGCTGACGCCTACGTACTGGTAAACATATCGGCGAGTACAAGAGCTAGGGGGTTGGAGCTCCCTTCCAGTAGCAGCTAGAAAACGAGTGAAGGTTGGAGCCTTCTATAGGTCGTCGCCTACGTACTAGTAAACGGATCGGCTAGTACAAGAGCTAGGGGGTTGTAGCTCCCTTCCAGTAGAAGCTGGAGAATGAGAGAAGGTTATAGCCTTCTGCAAGTGGGTGCCTACGTACTTGTATGAGTCTACACTAGTACAATATTGTAAATAGGTTTTTCTTATATTAAAAGAAGACAATAATAGGTGGTTTTTGTCCCACATTGGGTTTCCACCTTAAATCTTTGTGTTTATATGTGTTTATTATGTGTGATGGTTTGTTCTGTTATTGTTGCACATGGTTATTATTTATATGGTTAATGAATTATTGATGCATTGATTAAAGATCAACATATGATGAATTAACTGAATCATAAGTTTTTTGGATATACATTGGTTTCCTTAAATATAGTTGTGTGTACATGAAAGTTACCATCATTGAAGTAGCGTATATAAATCACATTATGAAAAGTAGAAGTTATTGACTTGAACTAATACTGATTCACTCCCCCCCCCCCCCTTCAATATTATTTCCAAAATTGGTGACTTCATGCACCAACCTAGCACCACCCTACCACCCTATAGAAGAATAAAAGAAGAATGGACTCCCATACCAGGGAAAATGGTCCACTTTACAATTATATAGAATGATGTAGAAGAAGAAGACACACTAGAACAACCCCAACTATGACACAACCAACTAATGATGATCCTAGAGCTCCGGACACTAACTCTTCAACTCTTAGCAGATAGACACTTGTACAACTTTTACAATGATGCTTTTACAATGACTTTGTACAATGATACTTTTACAATGATTGTATGCAGTGCTTCCCACTTGAAGACTTCATGTGGTGAACTTCTTATTGTTGTTCTGCACCTTGATTGCTGCTCTTTTCATGCTACCCTTTCTCACTCTTCATAAAATTAGATTATGCATTGGGCCTTCTCTTGATGAATATATAATACATGCAAAAATTCTTCAAATAAATATCCATGACATGATAATAGCAAAACTTACCTCATTCCGGAGAACATATGTCAGTGCTAAACAAAAACAACAAATTAGAATAGAAAGAAACTAATGCAATTAAGAGATGAACATGCATATACAGAAGATACTTACCTATAGCTTATCTCTGCTACATCATTTTGTTGCACCTTGCTTTTTTTTGTCCTAGAAAGTCTCATCCTTTGCACCCTTTGACAACACTTGATCTAGTTTTTCTTGCCTTCTAGGAGCATGATATTTAAATTGATGTATCTCTGAAATTTTAGATCCTCAACATGTGATCTTCGGTCCTGTAGAATTTTTCTGAGTCTTCTTTCCAATGCCATAGGTCTGACTCGATTTGGACTCTTCAAGGCAAAGTTATGCCCAATCTCTCACAATGACCGAATTATGGACTAGTTCAGTAGAGAGAACTTGTATGACGTACCACGTGTCACTGTTTCCTCCTTCGGCTCTGAAATTGATACAAAGAAAAATAAAGTTTGTGCGTTGTCCGCCACTTTTTATAGAATTCTAATCCTCTTCTCTGAGAAAGAGTTATGACAATTTTCCAAAGGTCACTTCTTTGAGATGAAATTCGGTAGCATGCAAAAACCCTAACTTCCATAGATCATATATCTGAAAATATAGCGAACCAAGATTGGAAATTTGGTCATGATGTTCATCAGGATTGCGAATCAAATGTGTTTTAATTTCAGAATCTAATACTTCGCAGAAATGAAGTTATAGCAAAAATGCCATGATCGCTCCATTTGGAGGATATATGAGATTTATTTTTATAGAGTTGAGAGGGGCTTTTATAGAAAATGTTGGAGGGATTTTAGGAGCTTAAAAAATTATTAATTATTGACTATTCAGCGACAAAAACCAATTATGAGTACCATGCCACAACCCCATAGGGTTTTAGCTGACTAACTGGGGTTACTAACTTCAAACATGAATATCTCTCAAACCGTCAAGAATTACTTGGCGTGCCATATATCAACAGAAACACCTCAACAAGTAGAATCTATCTAGAAGATCCTTGACTCAAAATAGAGTAATTTGTCAAGTCAAAATTCCCTTAAAAGATCAGGGTAGCCCTTGGTGCTACTTGTGTTGCCATCAATGACAACCTAAGATCATCTTTAGATCAAAAATCTCCCCCCTTGGCATTGATGGCAACACAAGTACTCCCCTTGCAATCAGGGCACCTCTTCCTACTGCCTTCTCTCCCCCTTTGACACCAATGGAAAAGGGTAACTCCCCTAACACTCAACCATCCTGCGAACCTGTACACACTTCCACTCCCCCTTTATTTTTTGAATAAGGAAAATCTAATGAGAACTTGGGAGAATCCCAAGCTTTTGGTGAAGATATTCAAATGCTTCACGAGGTAA